>JAGFBZ010002134.1:0-132802 GCA_018398805.1 Hirundichthys speculiger
TCCATCTTCCTAGTTTGACAGCACTTTCACTGTCCTCTGCATGTTCAGGCCCATTCTATTCTTTTAAAGTGACAAAAAAGAAAAAAACATTACACAACCTGCCACATATGATACTTCCATACTGGAAACTATACACACAGAGAAACATCATGGCCTATTTATTATACACTTGTGATAATGTATGTAGAGAATTTATTGGCCATTCATTCTTTGTAATTATAGTCATTGATGTTCTTTGTAATTCCGAATCATTCCCAAGGGCCATGACAGACAAATATTCAATGCGCCACAACAGCTACGATGAGGTCCAACTGCTGTGATTATACACTCGACCAGTAGGTGGTGTCGTGTGCAGATGAAGCTTCTAGTAATGAACCTTTTCTGAACCGATCGGCTCAATGGTTCGGTGCATCATGAGGCTTCATCTCACCATCACTACAGGATACTCTCTGCTGCAACGAGCAGGAAATTTCCGCGTGTGTCAAACCGCTGCTGAATAAGTCCTTGATCAAACTAGTATTTATTTCTAGCGCCGCCATGCTAACCGGAAATGCAGCACAAAACCACTTCCGGGTCAGTAAACGGGACCTTTTAAAATTAAAAACAAATTCGGTCCCGTGGCCATTTTTTATTTCGTATTTTTGATCCTAGTCTAAAATTGAAATAGAAAAACGGGCATTTTTTGTTTTTTATGGGTTCAAAAACGAAAAACGAATAAAACGCCCTTTTCCTTTTTCAATTTTGATTGACGTTGAAAATGGAAAGAACGAATATACACGATTCTCCACCCGCTATATAGACGTCATCCCATGGACCTCTCCTGTCTATATAGACGTCATCCATCTTTGACCTCCACCCGTCTATATAGACGTCATCCCAGCGTACCCCACCTCCACCTCCACCCCTTCTATATAATGATCGTCCTCCCCTGTCTAGCGTCATCCCAGCGTTGACCTCCACCGTCTATATAGACGTCATCCCAGCGTTGACCTCACCCGTCTATCGTCAATCAGAATCAGAATCAGAATCAAATTTTAGTCGCCACGGAGCCAGCGTCCCACACAGCGAATTTGACTTCCCAGTTCACCGTCCAAAAAATACAAAACAAACCACAACATATGGACAGGAGTCAACGGTGCTTGGGTCAGCACTATAAGAGCGCTTCAATTTAAGAGGAAAAAAGATAACATTGGGGGAGGAGGGTGGAGGTAAAAAAAAAGAAATCTCCCCTACGTTTCAAATGGAACGTCGTGAGAGGGGAAAAAAAAAAAAAACACCTCAGCACATTTAATAAGCATGTACAGACTTAACACAGGACATTGATAGAAACATGATGGCGGGATAACCCAGTTTTGACAGACTGTGCGCGCGCAGCCAGTCGCCGCAATCAGTCCATCGCCACACGGGGAGAAGGGGGAAGGTGCGCAGGGCGGGAGGGGGGGGCCAGCGAAACGTTGAAAGTGGGGGGGGAGTGGCGTGTTGATCATTGTAGTGGGAGTGCATCATAGATCTGGTCTCCAGGGCCAGAGGGGGGAAGGGGGGGGGGGGTAGAAGCGTCCAAGCCACACAGCATTCCGGAGAATAGATAGGGAGCGGCCTGAAGGCTGCCTTCAGGGAGCCAAAACAGAAGGATTGTTGGGGCAGGCTGAGACACACTCTCCGTCTAGCTTGAAGTTCTGCTGGATTTCTCTGGTGGGAATCTTCAATATTCCGAATTTATTGGCCATTCTCCTGATCAACGTGAAGATTGTTGTCCATTCGCCGAAAGAAGTCCAAATAATCCTTGGGTTTGATTCAAGTTCTGATCGCTCCCAATTCCGATCCATTGTCTGCCAGTCGTTTTAATCACGTTGTCAACTTTCTCACACGTCCTGCGGGGTGGAAGTTTTCCTCGAATCCGAATTTGCAGCCCTCCGTGCGTTTATTTCCGATACACCAAGAATCACGCGCCGTCAGTAGAAATCCGTGATCAAAACCAAATGAATGCGTCTTCGAATCCTCACGTGCAGTGGGCCGAGACAATGAAGTTTCCATTTGCCCCAGATCCATCACTACCCCGCTGCGTGCGTCCCCCCGGGCACCAGGCTCTCCGTAGCGTTGACCTCCACCTGTCTATATAGACGTATCCCAGCGTTGACCTCCCCCTGTCTATATAGACGTCATCCCAGCGTTGACCCCCCCTGTCTATATCGACGTCATCCCAGCGTTGACCTCCACCTGTCCATATAGACGTCATCCCAGCGTTGACCTCCACCCGTCTATATAGATGTCATCCCAGCGTTGACCTCCACCCGTCTATATCACCGTTCCTCTATATAGACGTATCCCGCGTTGACCTCCACCCTGTCTATATAGACGTTTATCCCAGCGTTGACCCCCACCGTCTATATAGACGTCATCCCAGCGTTGACCTCCACCTATATAGACGTCCCAGCTTACCCCCACCTGTCTATATTGAGTCATCCCAGCGTTGACCTCCACCGTCTATATAGATGTCATCCATCCAGCGTTGACCTCCACCTGTCTATATAGACGTCATCCCAGCGTTGACCTCCACCTGTCTATATAGACGTCATCCCAGCGTTGACCTCCACCTGTCTATATAGAACGTCATCCCAGCGTTGACCCCCACCTGTCTATATAGACGTCATCCCCCGTCTACGTCATCCCAGCGTTGACCTCCACCTGTCTATATAGACGTCATCCCAGCGTTGACCTCCACCCGTCTATATGGACGTCATCCCAGCGTTGACCTCCACCTGTCAATATAGACGTCATCCCAGCGTTGACCTCCACCTGTCTATATAGACGTCATCCCAACGTTGACCTCCACCCGTCTATATGGACGTCACCCCAGCGTTGACCTCCACCTGTCAATATAGACGTCATCCCAGCGTTGACCTCCAACTGTCTATATAGACGTCATCCCAGCGTTGACCTCCACCCGTCTATATAGACGTCATCCCAGCGTTGACCTCCACCCGTCTATATGGACGTCATCCCAGCGTTGACTTCCACCTGTCAATATAGATGTCATCCCAGCGTTGACCTCCACCTGTCTATATAGACGTCATCCCAACGTTGACCTCCACCTGTCTATATAGACGTCATCCCAGCGTTGACCTCCACCTGTCTATATAGACGTCATCTCAGTGTTGACCTCCACCCGTCTATATGGACGTCATCCCAACGTTGACCTCCACCCGTTTATATGGACGTCATCCCAGTGTTGACCTCCACCCGTCTATATAGACGTCATCCCAGCGTTGACTTCCACCTGTCAATATAGATGTCATCCCAGCGTTGACCTCCACCTGTCTATATAGACGTCATCCCAGTGTTGACCTCCACCCGTCTATATAGACGTCATCCCAGCGTTGACCTCCACCTGTCTATATGGACGTCATCCCAACGTTGACCTCCACCCGTTTATATGGACGTCATCCCAGTGTTGACCTCCAACTGTCTATATAGACGTCATCCCAGCGTTGACCTCTACCTGTCTATATAGACGTCATTCCAGTGTTTACCTCCACCTGTCTATATAGTCTATACAGGTGACTCTGGGATATCAACTAACATGTTGACCTGCAGTCTGATCCTCTGACCACCTCAGTGTTGCTGCCTACATCTGTTTATAGTCATCTCTGTAGTTCATGTACTAACAATGAATATAAGATCATGGAATTATTATTTCTCCAGATAATGAATCATTGTTATTGATATATTTTGTATATTTTTCCAATATAATATGTGGGAGTTTTTTACCTGCCAATATCCCTGTTTAGGATTCAATGTTATATTTCTAGTTAATGATATTTGCTCGGGGGTCATGATCTGAGTCTCTGTAAAGCACCTGGAGACAAATGACATTGTAACAGATGCTATACAAATAAAATTGAATTGAATTGAATTGATTGTAACAAATAATAAATCTCCTATTTCTGGAATCATCCTCATGAAAACAGCAACATGAAACAAAAACTTGAATCTTATTTACTTAGCATTAAACTACAAGTAAGATCAGAGAAACATAAATCACATGCTGATCAATTATACTATATTTTGTACAAAATAAAGTATTCTACCTAATAATAAAAATTAATTTTCCATCCATCCATCTATTATCTTCTGCTTCCCTCCCTCCTGAAACTTATTTCAGATCTACTGCTAGATATCTACGTTTAAACTGAAAGATCTGCAGATCTACTGTTAGATATCTACGTTTAAACTGGAGGACCTGCAGATCTACTGTTAGATATCTACATTTAAACTGGAGGACCTGCAGATCTACTGTTAGATATCTACATTTAAACTGGAGGACCTGCAGATCTACTGCTAGATATCTATGTTTAAACTGGAGGACCTGCAGATCTGCTGTTAGATATCTACATTTAAACTGGAGGACCTGCAGATCTACTGCTAGATATCTATGTTTAAACTGGAGGACCCGCAGATCTACTGTTAGATATCTACGTTTAAACTGGAGGACCTGCAGATCTACTGCTAGATATCTACGTTTAAACTGGAGGACCTGCAGATCTACTGTTAGATATCTACATTTAAACTGGAGGACCTGCAGATCTACTGTTAGATATCTACGTTTAAACTGGAGGACCTGCAGATCTACTGTTAGATATCTATGTTTAACTGGAGGACCTGCAGATCTACTGTTAGATATCTACATTTAAACTGGAGGACCTGGAGATCTACTGCTAGATATCTATGTTTAAACTGGAGGACCCGCAGATCTACTGTTAGATATCTACATTTAAACTGGAGGACCTGCAGATCTACTGTTAGATATCTACATTTAAACTGGAGGACCTGCAGATCTACTGTTAGATATCTACATTTAAACTGGAGGACCTGCAGATCTACTGCTAGATATCTATGTTTAAACTGGAGGACCTGCAGATCTGCTGTTAGATATCTACATTTAAACTGGAGGACCTGGAGATCTACTGCTAGATATCTATGTTTAAACTGGAGGACCCGCAGATCTACTGTTAGATATCAACGTTTAAACTGGAGGACCTGCAGATCTACTGCTAGATATCTACGTTTAAACTGGAGGACCTGCAGATCTGCTGTTAGATATCTACATTTAAACTGGAGGACCTGGAGATCTACTGCTAGATATCTATGTTTAAACTGGAGGACCTGCAGATCTACTGTTAGATATCTACGTTTAAACTGGAGGACCTGCAGATCTACTGCTAGATATCTATGTTTAAACTGGAGGACCTGCAGATCTACTGTTAGATATCTACGTTTAAACTGGAGGACCTGCAGATCTACTGCTAGATATCTACGT
Organism: Hirundichthys speculiger; assembly: GCA_018398805.1. Lineage (NCBI taxonomy): Eukaryota > Metazoa > Chordata > Actinopteri > Beloniformes > Exocoetidae > Hirundichthys > Hirundichthys speculiger. Next base: position 5,318 of record JAGFBZ010002134.1, read on the forward strand.
TTAAACTGGAGGACCTGCAGATCTACTGCTAGATATCTGTGGTGTCTACTACTTGAGTAGATGAGTGATGGTCTGACCAGCAGGAGGCGCTGTTGCTGCAGTTCTGAAGTCTCTACACTGTTTCTTTAACAATCCCCTCAGCTCTCATGTCTCCCTTTGACCTTTGACATATAAGGACATGTCGGCACGGCAACAGCTGACGTCTGTCTGTCTAAAAACAGCCTTAGAGCTGAGAGAGCTGCTGTTGTTGCACTTGGTTTTACTTCTGCTGCTGGACGCCTCCTCTTCCTCTCCTGGACGCCTCGTCTTCTTCTGCTGGACGCCTCGTCTTTCTCCTTCTGGACGCCTGTTCTTCTCCTCCTGGACGCCTCCTCTTCTTCTCCTGGAGCCTCGTCTTCTCCTCCTGGACGCCTCTTCTTCTTCTCCTGGAGCCTCGTCTTCTTCTCCTGGACGCCTCCTCTTATTGTTGTGGACGCCTCGTCTTCTTCTCCTGGACGCCTTGTCTTCTTCTCGTGGACGCCTCGTCTTCTTCTCGTGGACATCTCATCTTCTTCTCGTGGACGCCTTGTCTTCTTCTCCTGGAAGCCTCGTCTTCTTCTCCTGGAGCCTCGTCTTCTCCTCCTGGGCGCCTCCTCTTCTCCTCCTGGAGCCTCGTCTTCTTCTCCTGGACGCCTCCTCTTCTCCTCCTGGAGCCTCGTCTTCTTCTCCTGGACGCCTCCTCTTCTCCTCCTGGACGCCTCCTCTTACTGTCGTGGACGCCTCCTCTTATTGTTGTGGACGCCTCGTCCTCTTCTCCTGGACGCCTCGTCTTTTTCTCCTGGACGCCTCCTCTTCTCCTCCTGGACGCCTCCTCTTACTGTCGTGAACGCCTCCTCTTATTGTTGTGGACGCCTCATCCTCTTCTCCTGGACGCCTCGTCTTCTTCTCCTGCACGCCTTGTCTTCTTCTCGTGGACGCCTCGTCTTCTTCTCGTGGACATCTCATCTTCTTCTCGTGGACGCCTCGTCTTCTTCTCCTGGACGCCTCGTCTTCTTCTCCTGGACGCCTTGTCTTCTTCTCCTGGACGCCTCGTCTTCTTCTCGTGGACATCTCATCTTCTTCTCGTGGACGCCTCGTCTTCTTCTCCTGGAAGCCTCGTCTTCTTCTCCTGGAGCCTCGTCTTCTTCTCCTGGACGCCTCGTCTTCTTCTCCTGGACGCCTTTCTGCCCCCAGCTGTCCTCTTCTTCTGTCCCTGTCCTCTGTGGGTGAAGGAGCGTCATGGAGAGTCTGGAGAAGCAGCTCATCTGTCCCATCTGTCTGGAGATGTTCACCAAGCCCGTGGTCATCCTGCCGTGTCAACACAACCTGTGCCGCAAGTGTGCCAACGATGTGTTCCAGGTGAGCACACAGGTGCCCTGAACAGGGTCCTGATCACAGGTCCTGTTCATGCTGCGTTCAGGGAGGCTCAGACATTTAAGCCACCTGCTGCTGAAAGACTGGTTGAATCAAACCTCACAATTCTGCAGCTTTGAGACTGTCTTGGTCCTAGAAGATCCTATTTGTATTCAAGAGATGCTGTCTAGGTCCTAGAGGATCCTGTTTGTGTTCTAGAGATGCTGTCTAGGTCCTAGAGGACCCTGATTATGTTCTAGAGATGCTGTCAAGGTCCTAGAGGATCCTGTTTTTTTCTAGAGATGCTGTCAGGTCCTAGGTCCTAGAGGATCCTGTTTTGTGTTCTAGAGATCGCTAGTCTAGAGGATCCTAGAGGCCTGTCTAGAGGATCCTGTTTGTGTTCTAGAGATGCTGTCTGTCCTAGAGGATCTGTCTAGAGTCCTAGAGGATCCTGAGAGATGCTCCTAGAGGATCCTTTGTTTTCTAGAGATGCTGTCAAGGTCCTAGAGGATCCTGAGGATCCTGTTTTAGTGTTCTAGAGATGCTGTCTAGGTCCTAGAGGATCCTGTTTTGTGTTCTAGAGACGCTGTCTAGAGTCCTAGAGAGGATCCTGTTTGTGTTCTAGAGACGCTAGTCTAGGTCCTAGAGGATCCTGTTTGTGTTCTAGAGATCCTGCTAGAGATCTAGGTCCTAGAGGATCCTAGTTTGTGTTCTAGAGATGCTGCTGTCCTAGAGGTCCTGTAGAGAGATCCTGTTTTGTGTTCTAGAGACGCTGTCTAGGTCCTAGAGGATCCTGTTTGTGTTCTAGAGATGCTGTCATGGTCCTAGAGGATCCTGTTTGTGTTCTAGAGACGCTGTCTAGGTCCTAGAGGATCCTGTTTGTGTTCTAGAGACGCTGTCTAGGTCCTAGAGGATCCTGTTTGTGTTCTAGAGATGCTGTCAAGGTCCTAGAGGATCCTGTTTGTGTTCTAGAGATGCTGTCTAGGTCCTAGAGGATCCTGTTTGTGTTCTAGAGACGCTGTCTAGGTCCTAGAGGATCCTGTTTGTGTTCTAGAGACGCTGTCTAGGTCCTAGAGGATCCTGTTTGTGTTCTAGAGATGCTGTCTAGGTCCTAGAGGATCCTGTTTGTGTTCTAGAGATGCTGTCTAGGTCCTAGAGGATCCTGTTTGTGTTCTAGAGACGCTGTCTAGAGATCTAGGTCCTAGAGGATCCTAGAGGATTTGTGTTCTAGAGATGTGTCTAGGTCCTAGAGGATCGCTGTCTAGGTCCTAGAGGATCCTGTTTGTGTTCTAGAGACGCTGTCTAGGTCCTAGAGGATCCTGTTTGTTCTAGAGATGCTGTCTAGGTCCTAGAGGATCCTGTTTGTGTTCTAGAGATGCTGTCTAGGTCCTAGAGGATCCTGTTTGTGTTCTAGAGATGCTGTCTAGGTCCTAGAGGATCCTGTTTGTGTTCTAGAGATGCTGTCTAGGTCCTAGAGGATCCTGTTTGTGTTCTAGAGATGCTGTCTAGGTCCTAGAGGATCCTGTTTGTGTTCTAGAGACGCTGTAAAGGTCCTAGAGGATCCTGATTACGTTCTATAGATGCTGTGACGGCAACACATTGCCGCAAGAGTATACACGGCCCTTTAGGGTTACAGGAATTACAGGTTAGAAAACAATCCAATGCCAGCCCCACCCACTCACCTGCTGTACCACCAGTTGTTCAGTACATACAGCTTTATACTCTTGACAGCTCAGAGAGTTTGCTGGCCTAAAAACACTTTAGAATATTTCTTTACCTGACATCTGCATTTCTGCTCTAATCCTCTACCTGTGTGATGAACTGCCCCCACAGGCGTCCAATCCCTACCTGTCCACCAGGAGCAGTTCCACAGTGACGTCCGGCGGACGCTTCCGCTGTCCATCCTGCCGACATGAGGTGGTTTTGGACAGACACGGAGTCTATGGACTGCAGAGGAACCTGCTGGTGGAAAATATCATCGACATGTACAAGCAAGGGAGCACCAGGTATGCAAACACCTGTACACACACCTGCCCCACATCAGCCCCATCATCAAACCTTGAAGGAATAAAACATAGTCTTATGAAAACCTTTAGATACAAAACCAAGTACCTACCTCTAACTGGCTACAAACCAGGAAGTGAATAAAACTGCCAACCACCAAAGTCTGCAGTTCCTCGACCGATCACCAGAGACTGCAGTTCCTCTACCGACCACTAGAGGCTGCAGTTCCTCTACCGACCACTAGAGGCTGCAGTTCCTCCACCGACCACCAAAGGCTGCAGTTCCTCTACCGACCACTAGAGGCTGCAGTTCCTCCACCGACCACCAAAGGCTGCAGTTCCTCCACCGACCACCAGAGACTGCAGTTCCTCTACCAACCACCAGAGGCTGCAGTTCCTCTACCGACCACCAGAGACTGCAGTTCCTCTACCGACCACTAGAGGCTGCAGTTCCTCTACCGACCACTAGAGGCTGCAGTTCCTCTACTGACCACCAAAGGCTGCAGTTCCTCCACCGACCAACAAAGGCTGCAGTTCCTCCACCGACCACCAAAGGCTGCAGTTCCTCTACCAACCACCAGAGGCTGCAGTTCCTCTACCGACCACCAGAGACTGCAGTTCCTCTACCGACCACTAGAGGCTGCAGTTCCTCTACCGACCACTAGAGGCTGCAGTTCCTCTACCGAACACTAGAGGCTGCACTTCCTCCACTGACCACTAGAGGCTGCAGTTCCTCTACCGACCACTAGAGGCTGCAGTTCCTCTACCGACCACTAGAGGCTGCAGTTCCTCTACTGACCACCAAAGGCTGCAGTTCCTCCACCGACCAACAAAGGCTGCAGTTCCTCGACCGATCACCAGAGGCTGCAGTTCCTCCACCGACCACCAAAGGCTGCAGTTCCTCTACCGACCACTAGAGGCTGCAGTTCCTCCACCGACCACCAAAGGCTGCAGTTCCTCTACCGACCACCAGAGACTGCAGTTCCTCTACCGACCACTAGAGGCTGCAGTTCCTCTACCGACCACTAGAGGCTGCAGTTCCTCTACCGACCACTAGAGGCTGCAGTTCCTCCACCGACCAACAAAGGCTGCAGTTCCTCGACCGATCACCAGAGGCTGCAGTTCCTCCACCGACCACCAGAGGCTGCAGTTCCTCCACCGACCACCAGAGGCTGCAGTTCCTCTACCGACTACCAAAGGGTCCAGTTCCTCCACTGACCACTAACATCTGTCTGTAAACATCTGGGGAGTGAGGAGACCAGCTGCTGGAGGTTTAGGAGAGGAACGTTGTTCCAAAGATGCTGTTGAGAGGTTTCCCTGATGATCAACGCACTTCCACTGGAGAACAGAGTTTTCTGAAAACAAAGAAATGTATTCATTTTAAATCTCATGAACAAAGAGTTTGACAGGGATCACAGCTGGCTTCACGCTGGCTGTGCTCGCACCCATGCGTCGCAACGTCTGCTGTTGAAAACCATCAAATGAAGGAAGTAAAAACATTAACTGAAGGAACTAAACCATCAGCTGAAGGAAATGAACAATCAACTGAAGGAGCTAAACCATCAACTGAAAGAATTAAACCATCAGCTGAAGGAACTAAACCATCAACTGAAGGAAATGAACCATCAACTGAAGGAACTAAACCATCAGCTGAAGGAACTAAACCATCAAGTGAAGGAAGTAAAAACATTAACTGAAGGAACTAAACCATCAGCTGAAGGAACTAAACCATCAACTGAAGGAACTAAACCATCAGCTGAAGGAACTAAACCATCAAGTGAAGGAAGTAAAACATTAACTGAAGGAACTAAACCATCAGCTGAAGGAACTAAACCATCAACTGAAGGAACTTAACCATCAGCTGAAGGAACTAAACCATCAAGTGAAGGAAGTAAACCATCAGCTGAAGGAACTAAACCATCAACTGAAGGAAGTAAACCATCAGCTGAAGGAACTAAACCATCGGCTGAAGGAAATGAACCATCAACTGAAGGAACTAAACCATCAGCTGAAGGAACTAAACCATCGGCTGAAGGAAATGAACCATCAACTGAAGGAACTAAACCATCAGCTGAAGGAACTAAACCATCAGCTGAAGGAACTAAACCATCAACTGAAGGAACTAAGCCATCAGCTGAAGGAACTAAACTATCAAGTGAAGGAAGTAAAACATTAACTGAAGGAACTAAACCATCAGCTGAAGGAAATGAACCATCAACTGAAAGAACTAAACCATCAACTGAAGGAACTAAACCATCAGCTGAAGGAACTAAACCATCAAGTGAAGGAACTAAACCATCAGCTGAAGGAACTAAACCATCAACTGAAGGAAGTAAACCATCAGCTGAAGGAACTAAACCATCGGCTGAAGGAACTAAACCATCAAGTGAAGGAAGTAAACCATCAGCTGAAGGAACTAAACCATCAAGTGAAGGAAGTAAAACATTAACTGAAATTTATGTTATTAAAGTCATCATTAACATCATCATTAACATCATTAACATCACTAATGTCATTCACGTCATCATCAACATCGTCATTCAAGTCATCATTCACCTTATCATAACATCATTAAAGTCATCTTTAACGTCCTTTTCATGTCCTGTTTACTGGTCTTAAAGTTTTCACCAGTCCTGTTTACTGGTCTTAAAGGTTTCACCAGTCCTGTTTACTGGTCTTAAAGGTTTCACCAGTCCTGTTTACTGGTCTTAAAGGTTTCACCAGTCCTGTTTACTGGTCTAAAAGGTTTCACCAGTCCTGTTTACTGGTCTAAAAGGTTTCACCAGTCCTGTTTACTGGTCTTAAAGGTTTCACCAGTCCTGTTTACTGGTCTTAAAGGTTTCACCAGTCCTGTTTACTGGTCTTAAAGGTTAGGGTTAGGGTTACTGTTCCTGAAAGAAAGTAGTCCAGACAAAGACAGGTTTATGTAGCTCCATCACAGACGATGTTGTTGCTATGGTGACCAGCAGAAGGGCGGGGGGGGGGGGGGGGGGGGGGGAGCTGTCTGAAACCTTCAGACTATTTTTAAATGTGAGTCAGGCAGCCGTGGATGCACCAGTCCAGGCTCAGGTTTCAGTTCTGAGGGTCTGTTCGGGATGAGAGGAGGGGCTTTCTGTTGTCAGACAGTCAGCAGGGACCAGGGGGCGGGGCTTAACCCCATCTCTTATCTCTGTTAGTAAGCCCGTCCCGGAGGTGGCGCCACAGCAGCCCATGTGTGAGGAGCACGAGAACGAGAAGATCAACATCTACTGCTTGACCCACAGCGCCCCCACCTGTTCTCTCTGTAAGGTGTTTGGAGCTCACAAAGACTGCGAGGTGGCGCCGCTCAACGACGTCTTCAGCCAGCAGAAGGTACGCGGACACTAACGCACACACCAGGACACCTTCAGACACACAATCACCAGTTCACTTGAGTCCAAACATCATTGACCTTCAGGGACCAATGAAGTAACAGCTGCAGTAGCTGTCCTGATCTGAGTCTCCTCAGTGGTTCTAGAAGGTTCCAGCTGTGTTCAGGAAGGATCTCCTGCAGATCTGAAGATCCTCTGGCTGAAGACACTCTGCTGCTGAACCTCTGTGTTGTGTAGAGGATGTTCAGGGTTGACCATGATGTTCTTCATTGATGAAGGATGCTCCTCTGCTCCATCATCTCCATCATCTCCATCATCTCCATCAATCTCCATCAGCTCCATCATCTCCATCATCTCCATCATCTCCATCATCTCCACCAGCTCCATCATCTCCATCCGCTCCATCATCTCCATCATCTTCACCAGCTCCATCATCTCCATCCGCTACATCATCTCCATCATCTCCACCAGCTCCATCAGCTCCATCATCTCCATCATCTCCACCAGCTCCATCATCTCCATCATCTCCATCATTTCCACCAGCTCCATCATCTCCATCATCTCCATCATCTCCATCATCTCCACCATCTCCATCATCTCCATCATCTCATTCAGCTCCATCATCTCCACCAGCTCTATCACCTCCATCATCTCCATCATCTCCATCATCTCCATCATCTCCACCAGCTCCATCATCTCCATCATCTCCACTAGCTCCATCATCTCCATCATCTCCATCATCTCCACCAGCTCCATCAGCTCCACCAGCTCCATCATCTCCACCAGCTCCATCATCTCCATCATCTCCATCATCTCCATCAGCTCCACCAGCTCCATCATCTCCACCAGCTCCATCATCTCCACCAGCTCCATCATCTCCATCATCTCCTTCATCTCCATCAGCTCCATCATCTCCAGATCAGAGCCAGTCTTCTTCATCAGTTTGTTCAGGTTCTCTGCTGATGCTCCTCCTACAGATGACTGCAGATGGACTGAACTCTCCACAACAGACTGATAGAAGATCTGAACATCTGGCTGAAGCTCTGAACGACCTCAGCTTCCTCCAGAACTAAAGTCTCCTCTGTCCCTTCTTCTCAACAGCATCAGTGTTGCATCTTCAGACAGACTCTCAACCTTTCAGTTGCTCCAGCTGTGGTCTGTCAGTCAGGTAGTCAGTGGTCCAGGTGATGGTGGAGACACCCAGCTGTGTCTTCTGGAGGTTCATTGATAGTAAAGCAGCTGGATGGTTTTAATGTTCTGGAGGAACTGAAGAACGTGATCCAAGTCCTGGAAGGAGCTCGTTTGCTTCTTCAGGTGGACCAATAAAAGTCTCTCCAGGACTTTCCTGATGTGGGATGTTAGAGCTGCAGGTCTGTAGTCGTTAGGAGAAGATGGATGAGATCTTCTTGGTCCTGGAACAAGGGAGGGTGTCTCCCACATCTCTGTAACCTTCTCCTGGTTCAGGCTGATGTTGAAGAGCTGCTGTAGAATCCACATAGCTGCTCCACACAGACCTTCAGGACTCTGGGACTGACACCATCTGGACCAGCAGCCTTGTTCCTGTTCAGTCTCTCCAGATGTTTCTTCTCCTGACTGCTGGAGACAGAGGGAGGAGGCCCGGCATCTCCTGATGTGGTTGGAGACAACGATGGAGAAGCACTAAGATCTATGATGTTCAGTGAAGCTGTGGGTCCAGGGAGGGAGGAGGTCTGGAGGAAGGGGAGGAGGATGCTGAGCTGGTCTCTGAACTGAACCTGTTGAAGAACCAGTTCAGGTCATTGTCTCTGTCCAGACTTCCATCTATCTGATCCTCCTTCTGCTTGAAGTCTTCTGTTCAGGAGGAGGTTTCAGACCGGGTTTGGGTCCGTAGTCTCCCTGTGAAGCTGAGGAAGCCATACATTCCATTAACTTCTAGAAAGATCTCTGGTTCCTCATCCCTTCACTGCCACCGCTGCTCCTCCCAGTCCAGCTTTGTTGTTGTAAAAGGTTCCTCAAGGACTGAGGTCAGGACTTTCTGATGGTTGTTCCAACTACTTCACCCCCCCTACAGCTAATCTGGAGGCCTTTTGGTATGGAGTTCCATGAATGCCAAAAATATGTTCAAGAGCTCACTGTTTATGTCCATTGGTCGTTTGTTAAGATGTTTCCCCGTGTTTATTTAACTTTCAACAATACTCTGGTTGTGTCAAAGCTCTTTTAACAACTACTTTGTCTATGTAGATGCTCACTTGGCTTAACGTTCGGTTGTATCTGTTTAACTTTGGTTTACACTTCTGTTGTCTCCTTACACTCACTGTCTGATTGTGTCACCTGTTTTTCTCGTAATGATGCGTCGTTGGTACATGTCGTTGCTATGCGTCGTTGGTACATGTCGTTGGTACATGTCGTTGCTATGCATTGTTGGTACATGTTGTTGCTGTGCGTCGTTGGTAAGTGTTGTTGCTGTGCGTCGTTGGTACATGTTGTTGCTGTGCATTGTTGGTACATGTTGTTGCTGTGCGTCGTTGGTAAGTGTTGTTGCTGTGCGTCGTTGGTACATGTTGTTGCTGTGCATTGTTGGTACATGTTGTTGCTGTGCGTCGTTGGTAAGTGTTGTTGCTGTGCGTCGTTGGTACGTGTTGTTGCTGTGCATTGTTGGTACATGTTGTTGCTGTGCGTCGTTGGTACGTGTTGTTGCTGTGCGTCTTTGGTACATGTCGTTGCTATGCGTCATTGGTACATGTCGTTGCTATGCGTTGTTGGTACGTGTCGTTGTTATGCGTTGTTATGATGTGTCCTTGCTATGCGTTGTTGGTACGTGTCATTGCTATGCATCGTTGGTACATGTTGTTGCTGTGTGTCGTTGGTACGTGTTGTTGCTGTGCGTCGTTGGTACATGTCGTTGCTATGCGTCGTTGGTACATGTCATTGCTATGCGTCTTTGGTACATGTCATTGCTATGCGTCATTGGTACATGTCCCTGCTATGCATTGTTGGTACGTGTCGTTGTTATGCGTTGTTATGATGTGTCGTTGCTATGCGTTGTTGGTACGTGTCGTTGTTATGCGTTGTTGGTACATGTTGTTGCTGTGCGTCGTTGGTACATGTTGTTGCTGTGCGTCGTTGGTACGTGTTGTTGCTGTGCGTCGTTGGTACGTGTTGTTGCTGTGCGTCGTTGGTACATGTCGTTGCTATGCGTCGTTGGTACATGTCATTGCTATGCGTCATTGGTACATGTCCCTGCTATGCATTGTTGGTACGTGTCGTTGTTATGCGTTGTTATGATGTGTCGTTGCTATGCGTTGTTGGTACGTGTCGTTGTTATGCGTTGTTGGTACATGTCGTTACCATGCGTCGTTGGTACATGTCATTGCTATGCGTCATTGGTAAGTGTTGTTGCTGTGCGTCGTTGGTACGTGTTGTTCCTGTGCGTCTTTGGTACGTGTTGTTGCTGTGCGTCATTGGTACATGTCGTTGCTATGCATCGTTGGTACATGTTGTTGCTGTGCGTCGTTGGTACGTGTTGTTGCTGTGCGTCATTGGTACATGCTGTTGCTGTGCGTCGTTGGTACACGTTGTTGCTGTGCGTCGTTGGTACGTGTTGTTGCTGTGCATTGTTGGTACATGTTGTTGCTGTGCGTTGTTGGTACGTGTTGTTGCTGTGCATCGTTGGTACATGTCGTTGCTATGCGTCATTGGTATATGTCGTTGCTATGCGTTGTTGGTACGTGTCGTTGTTATGCATTGTTATGATGTGTCCTTGCTATGCGTTGTTGGTACGTGTCATTGCTATGCATCGTTGGTACATGTTGTTGCTGTGTGTCGTTGGTACGTGTTGTTGCTGTGCGTCGTTGGTACATGTCGTTGCTATGCGTCATTGGTACATGTCGTTGCTATGCGTTGTTGGTAGGTGTCGTTGTTATGCGTTGTTATGATGTGTCGTTGCTATGCGTTGTTGGTAGGTGTCGTTGTTATGCGTTGTTATGATGTGTCGTTGCTATGCGTTGTTGGTACGTGTCGTTGTTATGCGTTGTTATGATGTGTCGTTGCTATGTATTGTTGGTACGTGTCTTTGTTATGATGTGTCTTTGCTATGCGTTGTTGGTACGTATCGTTGTTATGCATCATTGCCTTTTGTCGCTGCCTTTTGTCGCTGCCTTTCGTTGTTATGATGCGTCATTGGTGCATGTCGTTGCTATGCGTCGTTTCCTTTCATCATTTCCTTTCGTCATTTCCTTTCATCGTTGCTTTTCGTTGCTTTTATGATTTTTATGAAGTTTTTATGGTGTCTATGAGGTTTTTATGGTGTTATGGGGTTTTTATGGTGTTTATTAGGTTTTTATGGTGTTATGGGGTTTTTATGGTGTTATGAGGTTTTTATGGTGTTATGGGGTTTTTATGGTGTTTATTAGGTTTTTATGGTGTTATGGGGTTTTTATGGTGTTATGAGGTTTTTATGTGTCTTTGATGTTTTTATGGTGTTTATGAGGTGTTTATGGTGTTATGAGGTTTTTATGGTGTTATGGGGTTTTTATGGTGTTATTAGGTTTTTATGGTGTTATGGGCTTTTTATGGTGTTATGGGTTTTTATGGTTTTATGAGGGTTTTATGGTGTTATGGGGTTTTTATGGTGTTATGAGGTTTTTATGGTGTTATGAGGTTTTCATGGTGTTATGGGGTTTTTATGGTGTTTATTAGGTTTTTATGGTGTTATGGGGTTTTTATGGTGTTCTGGGGTTTTTTATGGTGTAATGAGGTTTTTGTGGTGTGTACATGTTTGCTATGGTGTGTATATGAGTGTTGTGATGTGTATAAGGGAGATATCATCTGTCCATCTCTGTAGGCAGAGATGACTGACTGCATCTCCATGCTGGTGGGAAACAACGAGAGGATTCAAGCCGTCATCAATCAGCTGGATGAGACCTGCAGAGCTGTCGATGTGAGTGTGAACATGTGCAAACAGACCACATGGGCTAGAGAAAGAAACAAACACACAAAAAGCACAGTTTCTGCAGACACAAATTCAATTCATCTTTATTTGTATAGTCCCAGCATTTGGAGATAGTTTACTGGTGTCATCTGGCTGCATAAATAGGTCCAGTGAAGTATCATCTGCATGGAAATGCTTCCTGAGCGTAGCAGCTAATGTATGTATAGAGGGAAAAGTTCAGAGCCCTGAGGAACACCATGACTTTGGTGTATGAAGAAGACTCCTCATTCGTGTGAACAAACTGGAAGAATCTATCAGATAAATCTGACTAAAACCCATTAATTCAATGCCAATCACGACCATGTTTTCTAATGCTTGGTGGGTAAGAGACACCAGGAGGCATGTGAGAGACCAGGACCTATGACCTTTATGAACCAAGAGGCATGCTCCTCCGCAGTGAGGTGCTCATCCCTCCAGTTCACGGGTGAGTGTGTTTTCAGGAAAATGGCCGCCGGCAGAAGTCAAAGGTATGCGAGACGTTTGACCACCTGTTCTCACTGCTGGAGGACAAGAAAGGTGAAATGACACTGAGGATCAACGCCGAGCAGGAAGAGAAGCTGGACTACATCCGAGGTCTCAGGAAGAAGTACAGTGAGCACCTGGAGAGCGCCGCCAAGGTGCTGGAGACCGCCATCCAGACCATGGATGAGCCCGAGATGGCCCTGTTCCTTCAGGTGACCATGAACACACACTTTTCATCTCATGTACAGTTGAGCTCAAATGTTTACAGTTTTAGGCGTAAAAAGGCTTTTTTCCTCCATGTCATCAGTAAAACTGAAGAAAAAGTGGTTTTCAACCAAATCTGGCCTCTTTCTGGTTTTACTGGAACAAACTGTAATCTGGCTTCACTCTGGTTATACTGGAACAAACTGTAATCTGGCTTCACTCTGGTTATACTGGAGCAAAATGTAATCTGGCTTCACTCTGGTTATACTGGAACAAACTGTAATCTGGCTTCACTCTGGTTATACTGGAGCGAAATGTAATCTGGCTTCACTCTGGTTATACTGGAACAAACTGTAATCTGGCTTCACTCTGGTTATACTGGAGCTGAATCTGGCTTCACTCTGTTATCGGGAGCGAAATGTAATCTGGCTTCACTCTGGTTATACTGGAACAAACTGTAATCTGGCTTCACTCTGGTTATACTGGAGCAAAATGTAATCTGGCTTCACTCTGGTTATACTGGAACAAACTGTAATCTGGCTTCACTCTGGTTATACTGGAGCGAAATGTAATCTGGCTTCACTCTGGTTATACTGGAACAAACTGTAATCTGGCTTCACTCTGGTTATATTGGAACAAACTGTAATCTGGCTTCACTCTGGTTATACTGGAGAAAACTGTAATCTGGCTTCACTCTGGTTATATTGGAACAAACTGTAATCTGGCTTCACTCTGGTTATACTGGAACAAACTGTAATCTGGCTTCACTCTGGTTATACTGGAGCAAAATGTAATCTGGCTTCACTCTGGTTATACTGGAACAAACTGTAATCTGGCTTCACTCTGGTTATACTGGAGCAAAATGTAATCTGGCTTCACTCTGGTTATACTGGAACATACTGTAATCTGGCTTCACTCTGGTTATACCGGAGAAAACTGTAATCTGTCTTCACTCTGGTTATATTGGAACAAACTGTAATCTGGCTTCACTCTGGTTATACTGGAGCAAAATGTGATCTGGCTCACTTCACTCTGGTTATACTGGAACAAACTGTAATCTGGCTTCACTCTGGTTATACTGGAGCAAACTGTAATCTGGCTTCACTCTGGTTATACTGGAACAAACTGTAATCTGCCTTCACTCTGGTTATACTGGAGCAAAATGTAATCTGGCTTCACTCTGGTTATACTGGAACAAACTGTAATCTGGCTTCACTCTGGTTATACTGGAGAAAACTGTAATCTGGCTTCACTCTGGTTATACTGGAGCAAAATGTAATCTGGCTCACTTCACTCTGGTTATACTGGAACAAACTGTAATCTGGCTTCACTCTGGTTATACTGGAACAAACTGTAATCTGGCTTCACTCTGGTTATACTGGAACAAACTGTAATCTGGTTTCACTCTGGTTATACTGGAGCAAAATGTAATCTGGCTCACTTCACTCTGGTTATACTGGAGCAAACTGTAATCTGGCTTCACTCTGGATATACTGGAACAAACTGTAATCTGGCTTCACTCTGGTTATACTGGAGCAAACTGTAATCTGGCTTCACTCTGGATATACTGGAACAAACTGTAATCTGGTTTCACTCTGGTTATACTGGAGCAAAATGTAATCTGGCTCACTTCACTCTGGGTATACTGGAGCAAACTGTAATCTGGCTTCACTCTGGATATACTGGAACAAACTGTAATCTGGCTTCACTCTGGTTATACTGGAGCAAACTGTAATCTGGCTTCACTCTGGTTATACTGGAGCAAACTGTAATCTGGCTTCACTCTGGTTCCTCCATTTTCTGAGTGCAATTCCAACATCAGGAGGAATTCCATTTGAAACCTCCAACTAGGAACTTGGAAATTGTGACATCCAAGTACATTGTCAGCTCCTTTTTCTCACCTTAATCCCTTCCACCAGAGATGGATATCTGGGTAACAGGCAGAGAGATGGAGGAGTCGAGGAGACACAAACCAGATAAATGAGATGAAAGTTGTTTTGGGTCCTTTTGTTGTTAAAGAAGTTTAATGAAGTTTCTCTGAATTCCCTCCACAGACGGCCAAGCCCCTGCTGCAGAAGTGAGTGCAGAAGTTTCTCTTTCTGATTTTGTTTGTAGTTGTTTGTGGTCGTTTGCTGACGTTAGCGCGGTGTTTCCCACTCAGACTCGTGGAGGGAACCAACCTGTCCCACCTGGATAAAATCCAGCGGGGCTACGAGAACATGGAACACTTCACGACCAACTTTGAGCCGCAGCGGAGAGCACTGGCCGACATCGACTTCATCAAACGTAAACAAATATTTCATCGCTAGGTTTCACCCGTTTGTTTTACTGGAATTTACTGAACAAAATCAAAAACATTAGATGAATGTGAAGAAGCTCTGGTGCGTTCAAGAACCTGGATTTATGAGCAGTCAGTCGGGCTGAAGGCAACTGTGGGTGTAGTCAAGGCAGCAAAAGGAGTCAGATACCAAGCTAATGAAGCTACCAAGCTAATGAGGCTAACTAACCAAGCTCACTCACCTTGATAGTGAACCACATGAGCTAGCCTGGCTACTTATCAAGTCTAGCTACCAGACCATATAGCATATTCACGCTCGCAGTGACACATGGATATGCTATGTGTGAGCGGTGTGCTAGCACGTGAGCACACATATGCTATATGTGCTAGCAAACTAGCAAACCGCTCACACATAGCATATTCATGCTCGCAGTGACACGTGGATATACTATGTGTGAGCGGTGTGCTAGCACATGAGCACACATATGCTATATGTGTGCTCATGTGCTAGCACACCGCTCACACATAGCATATTCATGCTCGCAGTGACACGTGGATATGCTATGTGTGAGCGGTGTGCTAGCACATGAGCACTGAGCTAACGCTATACAATGTGTGTCTCAGTTGATGAAGATGACGACGAAGATCAAGGGGAGGCGGAGCCTAAAGGCGTGACAGCAGGAAGCCACGCTGAGCCGCAGCAGCAGGCTGCACCTGTGGCAGCCCCACGGCCACCGACCAATCAGCAGCCTCCGCTCTCACCTGTCCTCCAGATGGCCCCCCAGAGGACACCAGAGACCCCGTCCACCTCCAACTCGCTGGCAAAAAGCCCCGCCCCATCACCTTCAGGCCAGGCACCTCCTCCTTTGCCGCTTGCCTCCAGCAGCCCCGCCTCTCAGGTATGAAGCAGTTGCATTCAGGTGCAGCAGGAAATCTGAGCCTCCTTCATGTTGCCTTTGTGTCCTCTTCTTCTTCTTCCTCAGTCGGATCAGGAGGCCGATGATCTAGATGGACCCAAACACGTCTTCTCCTTCAGCTGGCTCAACCAGAAATGAAACCAGTGGAACCAGTCCAGCTCCAGGATCCGGGTGTTCCTGATCCGGTCTCTGCTCTGCAGGACTTTCATCATCTGTTCTGATTGTTCGTTCTGCTCTTCCTGACTGCAGGCTTCTTTTCTATATTCCTCTGCTGAAGGACTTGTTTGAACGTCTGGAGGATGTTTGATTAAACTTCAGACTTTAGAGCTAGTGGAACATGTGTTGTTGTTTTCTGAGACAAATAAATGATAGTTTTCTTATGAAGCAGGTTCCTCTGAGTCTGGTGTAACTCTAGAACCAGAACACCTAACCCTGACCCGAACGATCCAACGTGGTCATCTAAAGCCACATCTGTCAGATTCAGGTTTAAACCTGGCCTGGTACCGGCCCAGTACCAGCCAAGCCTGCAGTGTTATAGATCAGTGATTATTTCGTTAACTGAAATAAAATATAAATGAGAGTTTAAAAAAAAAATTAAATAACTAACTGAAACTGTATTATGTGTTTATAAAACAAACTAAAATTAACTATAATAATATCAAGATTGTCCTTCATTTTCGTATTTGTAATTTTTTTTCTTATAAATGTTTGAAATCTATTAACTTCGCTCCGCCGTACAACAACAACCACAAAAAAAAAAAAAAAAAGTGATCAGCAGTGATGGCTGCAGCAAAAGTTGGGAGAAAGCGTCTCAATCCTATTTGGGATTTCTTTGACTATGACTGTGTTAACGATAAAAATAAGTGCCTTGTTGTAGAAGCAGGTGATACAATGTGTGGAATACTTCTCAAGGAGAAAAAAACCCACGAATCTGAAAGTCTGTTTGAAAAGCTCACACAAGAAGGCTAACCAAGACTAGCTGGATAAGCTAGCCTAAGCTAGCCCCCTGGAAAGAAGGCTAACCAAGACTAGCTGGATAAGCTAGCCTTAGCTAGCCCCCTGGAAAGAAGCTACAGCTGCAGGCCAGTCAGCGTTGGGAAGGAACGGGAGAAAACAGCAACTATAATGGACTGTTTCCACGGAGACCAGATAGCTGCTGGTCAGTAAATACGCAGGAACACCACAAGCGGGAAGATGCATTGATAAATATGTTTATTGAGACCAGAATGTAAACACGACTATGTGATTCGATAGCCTTCAAAAAGTTCAGTGCTTCACTCCAACCAAAATTACAACCCTAATTTACAAAATAAAACTAAAACAAACACGGAAACTAATAAAAACTAAACTAAAACTAAGTATTTCAAAACAAAGACGAATAAAAACTAGCAAAACTGCCCTAAAAATGAATTAAAACTAACTGAATTTGAAAAACTAAACTAAAAACTAAATAAAAACTAAAACTAATGGAAAATCCAAAACTATTATAACCCTGGGGAGGGAAACGAGGTACAACACATCATTATGGGGACTGCGCCCCCTTACAAGACCACCTGAAGGACTTTCTCTACACGCCTGTGAAGGCCAATGAGGCTGCTACGGTATACGGAGGCCCCGCCCTCCCGAGGGAATAGAGATACCGTCCTTCACCAAGTAGTGATGCGGTGAGGGGCTGATCTGGGTTGTACCTCGTTTCCCTCCCTCAGGGAACATTGGTTATATCCATAACCTCCAGTTCCCTCTCAGTCGGGGTACAACACGCATCACTATGGGGACCTGCAATCACGTCCCGATACCAGGGGTGCAGATAGGTCCAAACAATATAACTCAAAGCCATCAGCGAAGGTAATAATGCTCCAGCAATCATCGACTGGCTGACAGTACTGGTTGTGTAACGTCTCAGCAATAAAACTTAACGGATATGTTGGGAGAGTTCCAGTTTGCAGCAGAGCACATCTCTTCCATGGAGACACCTTTAAATAGTATCCATGATGTGGCAATACCCCTTGTCGAGTGTGGGCGGACACCCCTGGGCATCTCTACACTACACGTCTGCTGGCATGTGCTGGAGAAATCGCTTCCACCATCCAGTGGGATCGTCGTTGTTTGGACAGAGCCTTCCCAGCTCGTGGCTTAGCAAAGCAGACAAATACCTGCTCAGTTTTTCACATATAAGTGTGAAGCTTGTACCGGGCAGAGACAGTTCAAGGTTACTGCTCCACGGATCCAAATGGGGGTGGTGAGAACGCCCATAATTCAGTCGACAGACTCCTATAGGACAGGGTTGGTACTTCTGGGATATATGCCGGGTTGGGGTGCAAGAGCACTGTAGAACCATCCGGTGCAAACTGGATGCACGAATGGTGAACTGAGAGTGCACCGATATCACCCACGCGTTTCGCCAAGCACAGTGCCAAACGAAGCGCAGTCTTATGTGAAAGCACATCAGTACCGACGGACTTCAAACGGAGTATGACGCGGTGCATCTAAGACCAGCGCCAGATCCCGTGGTGGGATCATAAAAGCCCCTTTCATGAACCGTATGACCAGAGAGCGAGAGCCCGGCGAATTCAGTTTCATTGTGGCGAAGGTGAGTCCCTTTTCCAACAGCTACTGTAGGAACGTAAGGACATCCCTCGATGAGCTCCTGAAAGGAACAACATTCCTCTCCTGGCACCAAACCTCAAAGACGCTCCATTTAAGGGCATATAGACTCTGTGTAGACGCCATCATGGCACTCTGTACTGTGTCCATGACATTGGCAGGCAGACCTGAAGCCATTAATTTCACCCCCTCAAGCCCTCAGACTGGCGGGTGCCACATCTGTCCCTGCGCCTTGGTGAGGAGATCTTTGCAACATGGCACTCCCATCAGCAACAATATTCTTTCTGCAAACCAAACCTCCTTTGTCCAGGAGCGACTAGAATCATGGTCAACCTCTCTCGGCGCACACGTTCCAGGGTGGGCTGGATCAATGAGCCTGGAGGGGGCGGGTACAGGTGCGCCTGAGGCCACGCGTGTGCCAACGCGTCTGCTCCGAGAGGCCAGAAGAACATAGGACAGTGGGCGTTTTCCCTGGAGGCTGGGTCGGATCCTCGAGGGGGAAAAAAAATTATTTTTCAAAGAAGAAAAAAATTAAACAAAGTAAAAAAGAAGAAGATGGACAACAGAGGATGGACGGTGGTCCGTTATGGTCGTCGCAACCAACGGGCCAGCCATCAGAAGAGGACCCGGTGGGGAGGAGCTACAACGGGGATGGCCCTTGCTTTCACCGTACCCTCCGGGGAATGGGACACTGACTTTAATCCTAACCCTAACCCCCTACCCTCTCCCCCTTCTCTCCTCCCTAAGTCAGGGAAGAATCAGATCTCTGATGCAAAAAGAGGCATCATTGGTTTTAGCATCATATGACGCAAACATGGAATCTCACAGGAAAATAAAAGGAAGAAACACAAAAACAAAAAGTGATTGGAGTAAACGCCATCAGAAATATAGGATGGACCAGGATCAGAGGTCAGCCAGGCCTCAACTGATTCCTGTCACACAGGGACAGCAGAAGCAAGTTTCAGATGGAAACCACATGGAAAACGTTACGATGATCACAGCAGGCCTCACCTACAACAGAAAGACGCCCTCCCGGCACCCCGCCAGGAGCTGGTCTAAGACCAGGAGCTGGTCTAAGACCAGGTGATTGCAGGGCCTGAACTCCAGCTGAGAACGTGTGAAACCCATCCGTGGTCGCAGCTGTGGGCTTCCCCAAATAACAGTGTGGATAGTTAACACATTAACATGAAGGCAGGACATCAAATCATGACTCTAGTTTCTAGTGAGATCTAAACCACTATGCCCTCAGACCCCCCACCCCCCCACCTCATCCCACAGAGAAGAACACAACCGATTAGGGTTACCAACCGTCCCGATTTGCCCGGGACATCCCGTTTTTTTAGGTGAATTTTATTTGCCCCGTGAAGAACTGGTCTCGTCCCGCATTTCAATCATAGTCTTGACAGCATTTTTTAATGGAATGTTTATGAAGCATTTCGTCCAATGATAGACTGCTGATTGATGACACATTCTAAACAGGGAGTTTTGATAGGCTACTATGCCCCAAAACTCAACGTTTACAAAGTATATTGTCCAATGATAACAGACTGGTGTATGATGACACATTCTGATCAGGGAACTGTGATAGGCTATGCCGACCTGCATGTATGCGTTGCTATGGGAGACGGTTGTAATCAGTGAAGTTTACTGAGGGAAATGGATGAACCAGCTAAAAAAAGAGGCTTTGGAGCTAAAACAAGGAATGGGAAACAAAAAGGTCGTGGGTTAAAGCCACTACAGACCCTAGAAGAGGATTTTGTACTTTATGCCGCCGCGAGATATCGATTGGCCATGGTGGCGAGCACGACTCATCCCGTCATGAAGACACCGAGTGTCATAAAAAGGCTGTGCTAGCAAAAGGAGCAAGCAACATCACTTCATTCTTCACCGCATCTACTGCTGAAATTGACAAAATTTTAGCAAGCGAGGTGTCCTAAATATACGACACCATGAAACACGTTCACAGCTATAACAGCGCTGACTGCACCGTGAAATTAAACGGGGCTTTATTTCAAGACTTGAGTGTCGCTAAGAAGATGCAGTTGGGAAGAACCAAAGCAGAGACGATCACCATGAATGTGTTGGGTCCAAGCACTGTGGGGAAAATAGTCTCCGATCTCTCTTCAGGTGATGGTGAGCCCCTTTATTTTTCACTCGCTAGCGATGCCTCTAACAAGGGAAACAGAATGTTTCCAATGTGTGTGAGCTACTTTTCCGCGTCGGATGGCGTAATGTCCAAGTTGTTGGATTTCTACGAAATCATTTACGAATGGCATACATAAGGCTCTCCTTTCCTGTCTTGACACATATGGTCTTAATGTTGAAAACATCACCGCATATGCCGCCGACAATGCAAATGTTAACTTCAGAAAGCACCATTCTGTCTACAAATTGCTCACCAGCGTAAACGATGGCATTCTAAAAGCTAACTGCCCGGCCCATGTTGCACACAAGTTGTGTACAACATGCATAATTAATTTCACAAAATTATCCTGAAATTAGTAGGATTGTGGTCTGGATAAGAAAACATCATCATTTCTGGCATGGGTAGGGTGGCAAGACGTCAGTCTTTTCAATGCCTTAAAATGCAGGAAATTGCATCTAAGAAACACAAAATTTTCTGGGGGAGGACCCCCCAGACCCCCCGTCCAAAATGATGTCCCTCTTTCCAGCTTCAGGGAGTTTGCAATCCTACAACCGATAGAAACAAACAGACCTTATAAATTGTTGGGATAAGCCCCAGGAGGACCATTTTTTTTTTTTTTTTTTTTTATTTTTATTTTTGACCAGCCTTGCTGTTGTTTTATTTTATCTTAATTTGTTTTATTTGATTTTATTTTCTCTTATTTTTGACCTTCCTTGCTTTTATTTTACTTTACTTTACTTTACTTTACTTTACTTTACTGCCTCCTGGCCAGCCCTCCCCTCACTGCTACGTCACTCCTGCACAGACACGACCCCTTCAGCTGCCCCTCAGCTTTCGTCAAACCAGCTCGTGTGCTCACCAAGTCAAACAGGACATGGCGGGTCGGGACCGGATCGTTCACCTCCTCAGGCAGCTGGAACGCGCGGCGTAAGTCTGACCCAACTTCTACCGGGAAACCGGTTCGATCTGCACAGAATGCAGTCGCAAATGCGCCGAACTCCTCTGAGAAAACTGATTATTTAAAGTCTTCAGGGAAAGAAATCGGGTTCTTTCTGAATAATAGCTCGGCAGAAAACTGATTCTGCACCAGGGGATACTTTTTAACAGTTCGGCCAACGTGTTGCACGCAAATAGTTTCATTACTTTGGAGAAAAAAAAGTGTAGTTTTTCTCAATGTCAACTTTCACCAGTTGATTCAGGCGTCGATTGCTTAAGAAAGACCACGTGACAACAGATCTGCGGTCCAGAGTCTAGGTGTGGATGCACAACCTGTCCTCTGATGTTCTGAAAACTGAAATAAACTGAGGAAATGTGTCAGATGATGAAAACCTTTAAGATCAGTATTATTATATATAGTATTATTATTATATATAAAGTGGATCACTCCTGAATCACCTGAGAGCAGGTGCTACACATGGACCAGGGGTTTTGTTCCAGTGCTTCTTTCACATCTCTAAACAGAAGTTTAAATTTAGTTTCATGGTGGATATTGAATAAAACATTCACTCTGGATCAATTTTCGTGGAGAAAATAAAGGATGGCTTCCACACCACAGTGTCTAGATAACTCCTCCACACCAACACACTACTGGTTTTTAGGAGTCATCCCAAAACCTGCAGTCACTCCACCAACCAATCTATGCAGACCAAGACTGATTTTGTACCAGGTTGGAAATATGTTTTATAATTTTCAATGAGCCACAACCAGCTGTGGTTGAGATCCAGCTGCCTGTGATTCTCCACCTCTCCAGTAGGTGGTGTTGCGACCCCCCAAAGCTTCTAGTAATGAACCCTTTCTGGAACCGACTGGCTCAAGTTCGATGCCTCATGAGGCTTCATCTCACCATCACTAGTTAACAGACCGCAGCTCTAAAAAAAAGTAGTTTTTTTTTTTATAAAGATAATGAAAGCATTGTGACAAAGTGTGTTAAAAGCCGAGGAGAATAAAGAAGTTTTCAGAGAGGATTTAAAAACAGGACGTGAGTCGGTCTGTCTGACGTTCAGAGGAAGCTCAGTCCAAAGGTTCAGGACAATAAATGAAAATGACCTTGTTTATTTCTGCCGTTAAGTCTGAAATTTTATCATGAAGGTCGAAAGAGACTAACTCACTGTTGGAGCCAGATCCTGGTGGTCGGTAGAGGAACTGCAGCCTCTAGTGGTCAGTAGAGGAACTGCAGCCTCTAGTGGTCAGTAGAGGAAGTGCAGCCTCTAGTGATCAGTAGAGGAACTGCAGCCTCTAGTGGTCAGTAGAGGAACTGCAGCCTCTAGTGATCAGTAGAGGAACTGCAGCCTCTAGTGGTCACTAGAGGAACTGCAGCCTCAGACGTAGCCAGATGCAGCTCCTTTTTAAAAAAAAAAAAAAAAAAACTTTATATATGGTACTTTTTCTTACCATGATAAAGTCATACAATGATGGCTTATAGTCAGGATCATAAGCAGGCCAGTTGAGTAGTTTTACCTCCCTCTGGAGCTGATAACGTTTAACAATTTCAAGCCATATCTTAAAAGATAAGTTCACCCAGTTACTCTCTGTCCCTGGTCAATACAACCTATTAATGCTTGTAATGGGACATCTGCTAAAGATGTCTCTAAATCTTTCCACTTAGCTTTATACGATGGGTTGCATAGACATACAAGTGGCCATAGCTGAGCAGATATATAATAGTCCTTTAAGGATGGGAGGGCCATGCCCCCCCGCTCCCTTGGTAACTGGAGTGTGGAAAACTTAACTCCTTGGCCTCTTATTGTTCCATACAAATACTGAAATGTGTCTATTCCATTCTCTGAACTGTTTTGTAGGAAGTGACAATAAAAGATAAATTAATCTGGGCATGATGTTCATCTTAACTGTTCTAATTCTATTGCCAAAGTCAACTGGGAGGAGACCCCATCTATTAAGATCATATATTTTTTTACTAACATTGTTATAATTACATTGGAATAACTGAGACAGATCTTAAGTCAAATATACTCCTAAGTATTTAATTTGGGTGGAGTGCCAGTTAAACATGTTTTGTGTTTTAAGTTCCTGTGTGGGAGCAAAATTAAATGTCATAACCTGGTTTTATTTATGTTGAGAACATAACCTGAATATTTCCCATATGTTTCCAGCATATCCATTAAAATAGGTCGGCCAGAGACTGGTTCAGACCATGTGACCAGTACGTCATCGGCATATAGGCTCTCCTCCCATGGAGGTACCTCTCAGTCAGGCCTCTTGTCTTATGGCCTGTGCCAAAGGTTCAATGAACCAGGTTGTTCTAGCTATAGGGGAGGAGTAAAGAGTAAAGAGCTTGAAATACAACTGATAAGCTGTTTTATGAGAGAATTTATCAGGTTCGGAGTGGTCGGCTGCACAAAATGAAACACACACACTGGCTTTTGCTAGAACAATGTGTCAATTTATTCCCCGCAAATAGCAAGCATTGCACATCACTGACTTTCATCAGGGTTAAGCTTTAAGTTGTCATTTCTCACCCTACCTTGACACACAGACTGGACAGCCGTCAGTCTAGCAGAGTGGCTTTAACCCGGCTGGGCGTCCGTACGAAACCCGCAGCTGACTCTGCCAGAACTTTGGGACTCCCCGTCTTTATAGTCTCTAAACAAACATTCTTGCGTGGAAGGAGAGAGGGCCGGTCTCTCCTTGCAGGCTCACGCATTTAGTTTTGGCCTCCTGCCATGGGAACAAGTCCCATGGGAACGAGTCCCATAACAGGGTGCATCTCTCCCTAGTTGCATAGTTGATATAAAGAGTTGAATCAGGACATTTCAGGACACAGAGCTCAGTATTTTTCCCTTCATAAGCCAAATCTTCTCATTACTGAATAAAGGATATTCCAGCCCACAGAGTCAAGGGCCATTTTGGCATCTAGACTTAAGATAATGGCCTTTGACTGTGTTTTGTTAATATTTTCAATAATATGGAGGGATCTCCTAATATTATCTTGTTTGTCTATTCCTAATGAAACCGATTTGGTCCTCATCTATTAAATCATGCATTGCTGTTTCCATTCTTTTTGTTAAGATTGTTTGCATAGAGCTTATAGTCTGCATTAGGGATGGGCATAATTAATCGGATTAATCGATGATTGATCATTAAGAATTTGGTCGAAGACATTAATTTTCGTCATCGATGAACCGAATGTTTTTTTTTTTTTTTTTTTTTTAAACAATACGAATGTAGGTTATCAGTGCACGTCCTCAAGCAATGCGATGCATTTCGCTGTGCCGCCGATAGAAATTTGACAGCAGGGGGCAACATTTCACCATCACCCTACCCTGGCTGGACTCAGTTGTTACATGTGAGCTTCTGTAGGTCATCGCCTAATCATGAAGCGGTCGCGGTGAAGTGTGGCGTGGAACCATATTCGTTTAGAAAATGACCAAGTGTACTGCAATCACTGCATTGCAAATTACAAATACAATCGACAACGACAATCGTATCCCCCGTTCCTTCAGTGCTTTCTGAACAGGGGCGGATTCCTTCCTCTTCTTTTAGACAGCTTCGGCATAGTCGTGGTCAAAATACACTCGTTGGTTATCGTGGCTAAGACCTTTCTTCCAAGCTGCGTAGAGGATTTTTCTTTGACTGTGAACTGGAGGAAACGAACGACAGTTAGCATGTGCATGCGGAGCGCCTTCTATCGCAAGGTTGCTGCTCCAGTTCGGGTCCATGTCATCGCTGAGTTGCGTCTTGATCATATGCAGGAGTACCCTCTACTGGTATTCCATAAATTCTGATATTGCCTCGTCTCGCGTGCGCCTCCATCTCAGTCACTTTATCCTGCAGCGTTCGTTGGTTTAGCGTATTCTTCACAGCAATATCCCACTGCTCCGTGCCATGCTCAATCTCTCCAACTCTTTCGGTAACATCCTCAACCCGACTGGTCACATCTTGAAGTTTTGTACGCATTTCGGAAGTGAATTCATCCATTTGCTTTTTAATATCTTCTCTTAAGCACATACTAAATTCTTGAAGGTCCCTTTTCAGTTTGGTTCTTAGGTCTTTCATTCCTTTAGCTACAGCTGCACTCACTGCTTCTCAAATTTTCCTCAGTTTCTCACCCTTTCGTTGTTTCGTCTTTCCTTTCCTGAGTTCGTCTGCACTCATTCTTGCAAGTGAATTTTAAACCAAATCAGTGAATTTTATAAAATTGAGTGGGCAAAGATAAGCTGATACAGGAGCTCAGATTTTACGCTGTCATCTCAACTCTCGTGCCACCGGAAGTCTCGCCAGTTGCAGCTCCTTGATCCCATGTGACTGTTTGTCAGACATTGAACCACAACAAGTTTTATCACAATCCAGCACTCAGAAGTGTCTGTGTGTGTGTGTGTGTGTGTGTGTGTGTGTGTGAACAGGTGCAGGTGTCCTGCTCACTCCAACACGTTTCACCAAGGTACGTTGTTTGATTCAGTCATGTTCAACTTCCAGTTAAGTCATCAACCAGTATCTATATCAGTGAAGATAACAACTCCCACTACTCATTCTTTCTGCAGATGCCGGCGCTGCGAACTGCATCGTCAGGAAGACGGACTACGCCTTTGAGGTGATGAGCACCAGACAGTTAAATCCCATATCAGAGCTAACGAGTCTCTAATCAGACCTAAGGAATCTCTAATCAGAGCTAAGGAGTCTCTACTCAGAGCTAACAACTCTTTAATCAGAGCTAACGAGTCTCTAACCAGACCTAAGGAATCTCTAATCAGAGCTAAGGAGTCTCTACTCAGAGCTAACAACTCTTTAATCAGAGCTAACGAGTCTCTAATCAGAGCTAAGGAGTCTCTAATCAGAGCTAACAACTCTTTAATCAGAGCTAACGAGTCTCTAATCAGAGCTAAGGAGCCTGTCATCAGAGCTAACGAGCCTCTAATGAGAGCTAAGGAGCCAGTCATCAGAGCTAACGAGCTAACACATCTCTAATCAGAGCGAAAGAGTCTCTAATCAGAGCTAACGAATCTCTAATCAAACCTAAGGAGTCTCTAATCAGAGCTAAGGAGCCTCTAATCAGAGCTAAGGAGTCTAATCAGAGCTTAGGAGTCTTTTTCCTATACCCGGAACCTTCCCCCATACTCAGAACCTTACCCAGACCCTTACCCCTATACCCAGAGCCTATAGCTCCCACTATAGCCAGAACCTTACCTAGAGCTTTACTCAGAACCCCCAAAAAGCTGAAAACAGCCCTGGTTCTTTGTTTCTGACACTTTCTCATTCAATCTTCCTGTTGTTTCCCATCAGATGGCGAGTTCCAACATCCGCTACGGACCTGGAGTCAGCAGAGAGATCGGCATGGTAACCACACATCCTCTCTTCATCAGTGTAGCCCAGAACCTCCAGACCAGAGACCCAGTGGACTTGGACTGGGGTAGATTTCATTGTAAACATATGTACACTCAGGGTTAAACTGAGCGCACATGCAGGAGCACAACACAACACATCTGAGCATGCTGATGGTTTCTGAATACATTTAGCCAGGCCTCCATGTTTCACTGAGTCCAGAGTCGCTATCATCCAGAATATCAGGAGGGATGAGCGAAGTCTGTCTCTAGTCATGGTGACATTAGCGGTCTCTATCTTCAGGGGTCTGAATGGATGCTTTGACTTTGAAATGGTGGTCTCCTCATTGAATTCAAAACCAGCTCTGATCTGTTGTGGATGCTGTGTTAGCAGGCTAGGCTAGGTAGTGATGTCATCTACGGTCATCTTTCCTGATTGTCAAATCCAAATGTTAAATGGAGAACCAGAATTACAGGCACAGACATCACTAATTAATTTATAGAACGTTTCATGTGCAAGACGATTTAACGAGCTTCACATAAAATATCAGAAGCATTACAGCAGGGTGTAGAAGAAGTGTTTGAAAAGAGCATTGCTGATTTTCTTTTTCAATATTCTTTCTATAACTGTTAAAATAAAGCTGCCATAAAAATCTAAGGCTGTTCATTTATTTCTTAGTATGACAGCTGCCAAAATCAGCGGGGGATCAAATACTTATTTCCTCCACTGTAGTTCAGTACTTACAGGCTGCTGCTGTGATGCCAGTGTGGTTGGAATATCTCGTCATTTGATGGTCAGCTGCTGAGTCAAAGCCTCACCTGAAACCCGTATCGACTGTTCTGATGTTGGAGGCATATCCTGATGAGTCTATGTAGTGTTACGTACCACCTACCAGAATTTGGCATTTGGATCGTTTTCCAGCTAAATATTTAAGCTGTTACATTTTCATATGGGGGATTGGTGGTTCACAGCAAGTTCATTTGACATGTAAAACTAAATATATTTAACCATGCCAAGGTAAAAACAGATTTAAATTCTACTGGACCTTCAATTACATCATAAAACCGACATGAGCAGATCTGGTTCCTGTTCCTAATCCTGGTTCTGTCGTTGTGGACCCGGTTCCTCCCACAGGACCTGCAGAACCTCGGCGCTCAGAACGTCTGTGTGATGACGGACAAGAACCTGTCCCGCCTTCCTCCCATGAAGGTCGTGCTGGAGTCTCTGGTGAAGAACGGAATCAAGTACGACGTGTTCGACAACGTCCGGGTGGAGCCCACAGACTCCAGGTGAGGATGGTGTTTCCTCCATCAGAACAAGTACATGGTCCAGCTCTAGACGTGGTTTTTGGTGTTCCTCCATCAGAACAACAACTCTTTATGATCCAGCTCTAGACGTGGTTGTGGGTGTTTCCTCCATCAGAACAACTCGCTATGGTCCAGCTCTAGACATGGTTGTTGGTGTTCCTCCATCAGAACATCAGAACTACTCTCTATGGTCCAGCTCTAGGCGTGGTTGTTGGTGTTTCTCCATCAGAACATCAGAACTACTCTATGGTCCAGCTCTAGAAGTGGTTGTTGACGTTTCTCCATTAGAACATCAGAACAACTCTATGGTCCAGCTCTAGACGTGGTTGTTGGTGTTCCTCCATCAGAACATCAGAACAACTCTATGGTCCAGCTCTAGACGTGGTTGTTGACGTTTCTCCATCAGAACATCAGAACTACTCTATAATCCAGCTCTAGACATGGTTGTTGGTGTTCCTCCATCAGAACATCAGAACAACTCTCTATGGTCAAGCTCTAGACGTGGTTGTTGGTGTTTCTCCATCAGAACATCAGAACAACTCTATGGTCCAGCTCTAGACGTGGTTGTTGACGTTTCTCCATCAGAACATCAGAACAACTCTATGGTCCAGCTCTAGACGTGGTTGTTGGTGTTCCTCCATCAGAACATCAGAACAACTCTCTATGGTCCAGCTCTAGACGTGGTTGTTGGTGTTCCTCCATCAGAACAACTCTATGGTCCAGCTCTAGACGTGGTTGTTGGTGTTTCTCCATCAGAACATCTGAACAACTCTCTATGGTCCAGCTCTAGACGTGGTTGTTGGTGTTCCTCCATCAGAACATCAGAACAACTCTCTATGGTCCAGCTCTAGACGTGGTTGTTCGTGTTCCTCCATCAGAACATCTGAACAACTCTATGGTCCAGCTCTAAATGTGGTTGTTGACGTTTCTCCATCAGAACATCAGAACTACTCTATGGTCCAGCTCTAGACGTGGTTGTTGGTGTTTCTCCAGCAGATATCGGGTTCAGTTTCTGGATCCAGTCAGAATCAGTTTCGGTTCTTCAGCTTGTTTCTTCTGTCATTGGAGCAGACTAAAGCAAACATACCCGTCCATGATGTTGTAAGTGTATGGTCTCTTCTTCATTCTGATTGGATATCTCCTGTCTTTTGCAGCTTCAAAGAAGCCATCTCATTTGCTAAAAACGGCTCATATGACGTGTTTGTGGCGGTGGGCGGCGGTTCGGTGATTGACACCTGCAAAGCAGCCAATCTGTATTCGAGCCACCCTGATGCCGACTTCCTGGACTTTGTCAATGCTCCGATAGGTAAAGGGAAGCCGGTGACAGGAGCGGTGAAGCCACTGATCGCAGGTACATCCACCTGGGCATTGTTGTTTATGGGAAGAGGCGGAGTCATAGACCCCACCCTAATGATGGACATGGATGGTCTTTGTTTCCAGTTCCAACGACTGCAGGCACCGGCAGTGAGACCACCGGAGTCTCCATCTTCGACTTCGAGCCTCTGAAGGCCAAAACAGGTGATGATGAGCAACAATGACATCATCAGGTGAGACTGAGTTCTGATTGGTTGTGTCTGTGCAGGTATCGCCAGCAGAGCCATCAGGCCCACGCTGGGAATCGTGGACCCGCTGCACACACTGAGCATGCCCGAGAGAGTGACGGCCAACAGCGGCTTTGACGTCCTCTGGTCAGTCTGTCTGTCCATCTGTCCACCAGTCTGTCCCTCCATCGGTCCATCAGTCTTTCTCTCCATCTGTATTTCTCTCCATCCATCCATCAGTTTGTCCCTCCATCAGTCCACCAGTCTGTCCCTTCATTGGTCCACCAGTCTCTCCTTCCATCTGTCTGTAACTCCATCTGTCCATCAGTCTGTACCTCCATCTGTCCATCAGTCTGTCCCTCCATCTGTCTGTAACTCCATCTGCCCACCAGTCTGTCCTTCCATCTGTCTGTAACTCCGTCTGTCCATCAGTGTGTCCCTCCATCTTTCTGTAACTCCATCTGTCCATAAGTCTGTCCCTCCATCTGTCTGTAACTCCATCTGTCCATCAGTCTGTCCCTCCATCTGTCTGTAACTCCATCTGTCCATCAGTCTGTCCCTCCATCTGTAACTCCGTCTGTCCATCAGTCTGTCCTTCCATCTGTCTGTAACTCCATCTGTCCATCAGTCTGTCCCTCCATCTGTCTGTAACTCCGTCTGTCCACCAGTCTGTCCCTCCATCTGTCTGTAACTCCATCTGTCCACCGGTCTTTCCCTCCATCTGTCTGTAACTCCGTCTGTCCACCAGTCTGTCCCTCCATCTGT
Source organism: Hirundichthys speculiger (assembly GCA_018398805.1). Lineage (NCBI taxonomy): Eukaryota > Metazoa > Chordata > Actinopteri > Beloniformes > Exocoetidae > Hirundichthys > Hirundichthys speculiger. The sequence continues at coordinate 35,511 of JAGFBZ010002134.1, forward strand.
CTGTAACTTTGTCTGTCCATCAGTCTGTCCCTTCATCTGTCTGTAACTCCGTCTGTCCCTCCATCTGTCTGTAACTCCGTCTGTCCACCAGTCTGTCCCTCCATCTGTTTGTAACTCCATCTGTCCACCAGTCTGTCCCTCCATCTGTCTGTAACTCCATCTGTCCACCAGTCTGTCCCTCCATCTGTCTGTAACTCCGTCTGTCCATCAGTCTGTCCCTCCATCTGTCTGTAACTCCGTCTGCCCACCAGTCTGTCCCTCCATCTGTCTGTAACTCCATCTGTCTGTAACTCCGTCTGTCCATCAGTCTGTCCCTCCATCTGTCTGTAACTCCATCTGTCCATCAGTCTGTCCCTCCATCAGTCCACCAGCCTGTCTCCAGGTAGTTTGGACAAGCCTTTCTAGACTAATGTGCAGCTTCCAGCTGCTTCTTTAAAGTAGAAGTCCACCAGGACACAGACCTGCTGTGAAGGACAGTTGATATGTTCTGTGTCCTTCAGTCATGCTCTGGAGTCCTACACCGCCCTGCCCTACCACCAGAGGAGTCCCTGTCCCCCCAACCCCATAAACCGGCCCGCCTACCAGGGCAGCAACCCCATCAGTGACGTCTGGTCCCGCCACGCCCTCAACGTGGTCGCCAAGTACATGAAACGGTAAACAAACACCACCTTTTCCAGGTCCTGATCCAGAAGCAGGTCTTTAGAACTTAACCACCAGACTTGGGTTCATCAATAAAGACCCAGTTCTTTATAACCACATTATTCCTACAAGGACTTTAATTGACATTTTTATGTCATTAATACTACAGCTCATCAGTCGAGTTTTTACAGGTTCTTGGCAGAAAGTTTCGGTCTGAAAATGTAGGTCAATAAACAGGACAGCAGGACAGATCAGGAACTGGATCTGGTTCTAGTTCCAGACCAGAGCTGGAATAATGTCTGATCTGGAACCAGAACTAGGTCTGATCTGGACCTGGAACCAGTTCTGATCTAGAACCAAAACCAGGTTTGATCTGGAACCAGAACCAGATCCCATCTAGAACCAGGTCTGATCTAGAACCAGAACCAGATTTGATCTGGAACCAGAACCAGATCGTATCTAGAACCAGGTCTGATCTAGAACCAGAACCAGGTTTGATCTGGAACCAGAACCAGATCCCATCTAGAACCAGGTCTGACCTGGAACCAGTTCTGATGTAGAACCAAAACCAGGTTTGATCTGGAAGCAGAACCAGATCCCATCTAGAACCAGGTCTGATCTAGAACCAGAACCAGATTTGATCTGGAACCAGAACCAGATCGTATCTAGAACCAGGTCTGATCTGGAACCAGTTCTGATCTGGAACCAAAACCAGGTTTGATCTGGGCCAGGAACCAGATCCCATCTGGAACCAGGTCTGATCGAGAACCAAAACCAGGTTTGATCTGGAACCAGAACCAGATCCCATCTGGAACCAGTTCTGATCTGGAACCAAAACCAGGTTTGATCTGGAACCAGAACCAGATCCCATCTAGAACCAGGTCTGATCTAGAACCAGAACCAGGTATGATCTGGAACCAGAGCCAGGTCTTTTTTTGGAACCAGAACCAGATCTGGTTCGTAACCAGGACTGGTGTTGGTTGTGCCTGCTGGCACATCCCGGTGCCGCACCACCAGCCACGGTCCGAACAGGATCCGGTTTGGAACCAGGCCTCATCTGGAACCAAAACCAGGTCTGATCTGGAGCAAGGTCTGATCTTGCACCAGAACCAGATATGGTCTTGAACCACGTCTTATCTGGAACCAGAAACAGGTCTGATATGGAACCAGAGCAGCTGATCCAGTTTCCTTCAGTGGACCTACAAAGCTGGGGATCATTTTTATCACTGGACTTCAATCATCATACAAAGTGAACTCCATAAAATCAAAGTCTGTCTAAATTAAGTAGAATTAACTAATTAAAGAGTCAAATTTCTGTAAAATTAATCTAAGTGAAAACCTCCTGCTGTTCTGTAGGTTCTGACTAGGATCAGTTCTGGTTGGACTTTGATTAATTACTGCTTTGATCCCAGAGCCGTGCAGGACCCAGAGGACCTGGAGGCCAGGTCCAGCATGCACCTTGCCAGCGTGTTTGCCGGGATCGGGTTTGGGAACGCTGGAGTTCATCTGTGGTGAGAAACGCGTTCATTTCAGCTAACCAGCTCTGAATTCTGAATCTGAAAATGGTTTTCTTTGTTTTTGTGACACAAATGTTTCCCTTACTGGTTTAACTGGTTTCCTGATGGTCTCTCTCTTGCCGCAGTCACGGGATGTCATATCCAATCGCAGGAAACGTGAAAACGCACTCAGCGAGGGGATACAGCGTGGAACACCCCCTGGTGGTGAGAAATGACGCAACAGAAACCGGGAACACCTTCTGGTTCCTCCGTCAGTCGTCTTTCTGGTGAAGCCGTGATGTCGTTAGCGTACAGTCTTGGTCAGAAGACCAAGGGCCTGATTTACTAAGATCCTAAATAAAGAGTACTAAATTGCGTGTGCACTGAAAAAGTTTGCGCGTGCTGTTGTTGTGTGTTTTGCGGGTGATCAACTAAGAATGCTCGCGCAATTGATAACAGGTGCAAACCGCAGTATTTAAATGAGGTGTTGCGTGTCTTACGGTTTGCGCCGTGGAGAGTCTGGATGGAAAGCAGGATAGACGCAAGCGCAAAATGAAATTTGACGAGTTGGAGTTAGAGATATTAGTGGAAGAGGCAAATAAACACATTCATGAACTAAAGCAAAGAAATTTAAACATTACCAAAAGAAACGCAATATGGGCGAAAATCTGCGATAGAATAAATGCAGTTGGTAAGACAAAAAGAACGGCAGATGAGGTTAAAAGAAGGTGGCAAGATATAAGGCGAAGAACTAAAGAAAAATTGGCCTTTAATAAAACTTCGGCAAACAAGACGGATGGTTAAGTGGCCGTTGAGAAGTTCAAGCCTCCATAACCGCGGAGCGCTGTCATTACGGAGACGCGTCTCTGCGCGCAGCTGTGGCATCAATGAGTGGAGCTGTGGCTGGAGCCGACTCGTCCTCACACACTACTCATTCGTAAAAAAGTATATGTTTTTCATTTCAAAATCCATCCATCCATCCATCCATCCATCCATTAGCTTCCGCTTATCCGAAGTCGGGTCGCTGGGCCAGCAGCTTCAGAGGTCCAGATCCCCCGGCCGCTTCCACCAGCTCCTCTGGGAGAATCCCGAGGCGTTTTTCATAAAATGATGTGGAAATAACCCATTTTATTACAACTGAAATTGTGCTTGGGAGGAGTATTTTCACCGGACATTTTGACCGGAGAGATTATAAAATCCCGGACTTCCGCATATTTTACCAGACAAAGTCCAGCAATTACCAGACAACAGAAACCCTGGTGCCTCCTGTGGCAACCTTTTGCTGAATAATACTCGATTTAACATTCAAATAAAATATTTCTCCTTTTGCACGTGCAAACAAATTTACACGAGTCCGAAAGACTCTCTCTGCGTATTCTTTGATTTTGGCGATGTCGCCTCCTTGCCACAATAACAGCAGCCATCGGTGCGTAATGCTGGACAGAATAGCACCTTCCTTTCGAACGTACTAAATACAGACGCAATCACAATCCCCGCAATTACTTTCAGGGTTGGTAAATCTCATTGCGTGTGGTAAATGAACCTATTTGCATTTTCCCCTCCCAGTATTTTGCGCTTTCTGGCGGGTACGCCCCATATTGTTTATTCATCAGGGCAAAAGTGCTAAATGAACAGCGTGTGCTATTTTGCTGATTGGAGAGGCGCAGTCCTCTTTGCACGCTGTTAGTAAATCAGCTTGCGCATTGGTTTGCGGGTGATGTCAAGTTTGCACACGTTTTTACGCACGCAAACCTTTAGTAAATCAGGCCCCAAGTGTCAGATTCACATCGAAACAAGTGACCCAGTGAGGACTGATGTTGAGAGGTGAAACCAGCAGGACTGAGAAGCCAGTTAGATGTTGAAAACCTGATTTATACGACGCTGCAGGTGTGAACTCTGCACCGTCAACTTCATCGGACATCTATAGAGACAGGTGGAGGTCAACGGGAGGTCAACGATGGGATGACGTCTATATAGACAGGTGGAGGTCAACGATGGGATGACGTCTATATAGACAGGTGGAGGTCAACGATGGGGACGTCTATATAGACAGGTGGAACGGTCTATATAGACAGGTGGAGGTCAACGCTGGGGATGATACGTCTATATAGACAGGTGGAGGTCAACGCTGGGATGACGTCTATATAGACGGTGGAGGTCAACGCTGGGATGACGTCTATATAGACAGGTGGAGGTCAACGGTGGGATGACGTCTATATAGACAGGTGGAGGTCAACGCTGGGATGACGTCTATATAGACGGGTGGAGGTCAACGCTGGGATGACGTCTATATAGATGGGTGGAGGTCAACGCTGAGATGACGTCTACATAGACAGGTGGAGGTCAACGGTGGGATGACGTCTATATAGACAGGAGGAGGTCAACGCTGGGATGACGTCTATATAGACAGGTGGAGGTCAACGCTGGGATCACATCTATATAGACAGGTGGAGGTCAACGCTGAGATGACGTCTATATAGACGGGTGGAGGTCAACGGTGGGATGACGTCTATATAGACAGGTGGAGGTCAATGCTGGGATGACGTCTATATAGACGGGTGGAGGTCAACGCTGGGATGACGTCTATATAGATGGGTGGAGGTCAACGCTGAGATGACGTCTACATAGACAGGTGGAGGTCAACGGTGGGATGACGTCTATATAGACAGGTGGAGGTCAACGCTGGGATGACATCTATATCGACGGGTGGAAGTCAACGCTGGGATGACGTCTATATAGACAGGTGGAGGTCAACGCTGGGATGACGTCTATATAGACAGGTGGAGGTCGATGCAGGGATGACGTCTATATAGACAGGTGGAGGTCAACGCTGGGATGGACGTCTATATAGACAGGTGGAGGTCAACGCTGGGATGACGTCTATAGGACAGGTGGAGGTCAACGCTGGGATGGAGGACGTCTATATAGACAGGTGGAGGTCAACAGGGATGACGTCTATATAGACAGGGTGGAGGTCAACGCTGGGATGACGTCTATATATAGACGGGTGGAGGTCAACGCTGGGATGACGTCTATATAGACGGTGGAGGGTCAACGCTGGGATGACGTTATATAGACGGTGGAGGTCAACGCTGGGATGACGTCTATATAGACAGGTGGAGGTCAACGCTGGGATGACGTCTATATAGACAGGTGGAGGTCAACGCTGGGACGACGTCTATATAGACAGGTGGAGGTCAACGCCGGGATGGGATGACGTCTATATAGACAGGTGGAGGTCGATGCAGGGATGACGTCTATATAGACAGGTGGAGGTCAACGCTGGGATGACGTCTATATAGATGGGTGGAGGTCAACGCTGGGATGACGTCTATATAAACAGGTGGAGGTCAACGCTGGAATGACGTCTATATAGACAGGTGGAGGTCAACGCTGGGACGGCGTCTATATAGACAGGTGGAGGTCAACGCTGGGATGACGTCTATATAGACAGGTGGAGGTCAACGCTGGGATGACGTCTATATAGACAGGTGGAGGTCAACGCTGGGATGGCGTCTATATAGATGGGTGGAGGTCAACGCTGGGATGATGATCTATAGACGGGGGAGGTCAACGCTGGGATGACGTCTATATAGAGGTGGAGGTCAACGCTGGGATGACGTCTATAGACAGGTGGAGGTCAACGCGCTGGGATGACGTCTATAGACAGGTGGAGGTCAACGCTGGGATGACGTCTATATAGACAGGTGGAGGTCAACGCTGGGATGACGTCTATATAGACAGGTGGAGGTCAACGCTGGGATGGCGTCTATATAGACGGGTGGAGGTCAACGCTGGGATGACGTCTATATAGACGGGTGGAGGTCAACGCTGGGATGACGTCTATATAGACGGGTGGAGGTCAACGCTGGGATGACGTCTATATAGACAGGTGGGAGGTCAACGCTGGGATGACGTCTATATAGACAGGTGGAGGTCAACGCTGGGACGGCGTCTATATAGACGGGTGGAGGTCAACGCTGGGATGACGTCTATATAGACAGGTGGAGGTCAACGCTGGGATGACGTCTATATAGACAGGTGGAGGTCGACGCTGGGATAACGTCTATATAGACAGGTGGAGGTCGACGCTGGGATGACGTCTATATAGACGGGTGGAGGTTAACGCTGGGATGACGTCTATATAGACGGGTGGAGGTCAACGCTGGGATGACGTCTATATAGACAGGTGGAGGTCGACGCTGGGATGACGTCTATATAGACAGGTGGAGGTCAACGCTGGGATGGCGTCTATATAGAAGGTGGAGGTCAACGGGGATGACGTCAGGTGGAGGTCATTGGGATGACGTCTATATAGGGTGGAGGTCAACGCTGGGGATGACGTCTATATAGACAGGTGGAGGTCAACGCTGGGATGACGTCTATATAGACAGGTGGAGGTCAACGCTGGGATGACGTCTATATAGACAGGTGGAGGTCAACGCTGGGATGACGTCTATATAGACGGGTGGAGGTCAACGCTGGGATCAGCAAGAATGACCTTTAAGACTTTTAAAATCCATTAAAAGAATTTTGAAATTGATGCTAAAATATACATTCTTGTTTATCTTAGGTGATTGTTGTTTCTGCAAAATATAAAAAGAGTATTTAGCATATAAATGTGTCTTTACGACTTTCCCTGAAGACTGAAGCGTGAATATGGTTTAATTTCCCTTCAGGGATCAATAAAGTCTTTTTGAGTTTGAGTCCAGGTGGAAAAACATCTCCAGGATTCCTCACATGGATTCAGAGGTTGAAATGTGATGGACTGTGTCTGTTTCAGCCTCATGGACTCTCCGTTGTCCTCACGTCTCCAGCCGTCTTCACCTTCACGGCGCCCATGTGTCCAGAGCGCCACCTGGAGGCTGCAGAGATTCTGGGTGAGGGTTCACATCCACAGCTGACGATGATTTCAGAGAAGATGACACTGAGATGGATCACATAACACAAAACAGAAAGTGAAAGGTCTGGGAGTTGGGGTCACCTCAAGGTCAAGACAGAGGTGCACATCTGCAGGTTAATGGTCTGTCACCTGAGGTCACACTGGGGCTGTGAATGCGTGTGTGGTAGCGGTGGCAGAAGCCAGGCCTCTTCCATGTAATGATACTTACCTGCAACTGTATCATTACAGTAACTGTGTCTCTGTGGAGCGTTCAGGTGCAGTAACTGTATCTGTGGAGCGTTCAGGTGCAGTAACAGTGTCTCTGTGGAGCGTTCAGGTGCAGTAACTGTGGGAGCGTTCAGGTGCAGTAACTGTCTCTGTGGAGCGTTCAGGTGCTGTAACTGTGTCTGTGGAGCGTTCAGGTGCAGTAACTGTCTCTCTGCCGCGTTCAGGTGCAGTAACTGTCTCTCTGGAGCGTTCAGGTGCAGTAACTGTCTCTGTAGAGCGTTCAGGTGCAGTAACTATCTCTCTGGTGCGTTCAGGTGCAGATATTCGCAACGTGAAGCTGGGGGATGCCGGCGCCGTTCTGGCTGATGCGCTGCGTAGGTTCCTGTCAGAGCTGCACGTGGAGGACGGTCTTTCAGCTGTGGGGTACAGTAAAGACGACATCCCGGCGCTGGTTAAGGGAACTCTTCCTCAGGTGAGTCTCCAGGTGAGGGCATCTCTGCCTGCAGGATCACCTGTGTAAGGACATCTTCTTCTGTTCTGCAGGAGCGTGTGACCAAACTGTCTCCCAGAGCTCACACCGAGGAGGACCTGAGCTGCCTTTTTGAAGCCTCCATGAAGCTCTACTGATCTGCACTTCCTGCTGTCACCACCAGAGGATGCTGTTGTCTCAGTCAATCAGTGTGATCAGATCTTTCCTGAAGACCAATCAGTGATGTCATGATTTCTCATTTCTAAATCAGATGTTTGTGTTTGGGTTTGTTAGATGTTCAAGCAGCTCATTGCACTGATCTAATTCTTTAACTCTTCGAATGACTTTAAACCGTCTGAACTGATTTTTAAGAAAATTAAAAGTTTTTGACCAAGTCTGTAATAAAACTCATGACAACATGGATGGAGTTTAGTCAAAACACTCGCAGAACACGCAACTAAAATGTAAAATGTCATTCGGGGCTTGATTAGAAATCTTGATCGTGAAGTAAAAATGTGGAGCTTTGATTGGTGTTAAAAAGTTTTATGTAAACCATGCAGTCAACGTTTGTTTACAACCATAGAGAGCTGGACACACCCCCTGTGATGTCATCCACAGATGTGTGGAGGCGGGCTGACTCCCCCCCGGCTGTGGTTAACCTGTCAATGGGAGGAGCCAATGTGTTTCTGGAGTGACAGGCAGCGATACATTTGTTCTAAAAGTTACAGGAATATCACCTGAACTTTGAACTTGGGAAAAAAAAACTAGTTGTGAACTAAAAATGAGAAGTTGTGAATCGAGCTTGATTCTAGCCTGGACAAATCTGCTCCTCAGACGTTAACATACATAGTTGAGATATTTAAACGGGCTCTCAAATCTATTCTGAACCACAAAGAGCTGCTCACGAGTTCGTTCTGTCCACATCTGGAACACGCATTCTCATTTCAAGCACATCTGGAACAACTGCTGCCAGAGCTGACAGCAGGACCAGCAAAGACCGAGGCCAGGTCTCGGTCCCGTACATGGACTGACTGAGTCCAGCAGCTGAGGCCGTGGTTAGTCTGGTTCTCTCTCTGACCCTCAGAACATCGAGGAGGAACTGCGGTCACGTGTAAATTAGCAATAAAGGAAAATGATTGTGACTTCTGACTTTTTTGGCGCTCCGGTCAAGATATTGTCCTGGTCTGTTCCTGACAGCAGGATGTAAATCTTGGCTCCCGGATGAAGGACTCCAGACAGGTAGGTGCCAGTTCATGAGTCTAGTCTCTGCTTGGGAGTTCAACCGCATCACAACCTCCAACACTCATCAAAGCCTCCTTCACCTGCTAATAAGAAAATTAGTGGTATCATCAGACTCTTGGTCCTGGTTCCACAGCTGGATCACATCCAAGGGGCAGATGTCTGCACCACTCACCAGGAGAAGCAGCTGAGATGTCTACTGGTCAGGAGAGGAACCGCAGCCTCTAGTGGTCAGCAGAGAAACTGCAGCCTCTAGTGGTGGGTAGAGGAACTGCAGCCTCTAGTGCTCAGCAGAGGAACCGCAGCCTCTAGTAGACGGTAGAGGAACTGCAGCCTCTAGTGGTTGGAAGAGGAACTGCAGCCTCTAGTGGTCAGCAGAGGAACCGCAGCCTCTAGTAGAGGGTAGAGGAACTGCAGCCTCTAGTGGTCGGAAGAGGAACTGCAGCCTCTAGTGGTCAGCAGAGGAACCGCAGCCTCTAGTAGACGGTAGAGGAACTGCAGCCTCTAGTGGTCGAAAGAGGAACTGCAGCCTCTAGTGGTCAGCAGAGGAACTGCAGCCTCTAGTAGACGGTAGAGGAACCGCAGCCTCTAGTGGTCAGCAGAGGAACTGCAGCCTCTAGTGGTCAGCAGAGGAACTGCAGCCTCTAGTGGTCGGAAGAGGAACTGCAGCCTCTAGTGGTCGGAAGAGGAACTGCAGCCTCTAGTGGTCAGCAGAGGAACTGCAGCCTCTAGTGGTCGGTAGAGGAACCGCAGCCTCTAGTAGACGGTAGAGGAACCACAGCCTCTAGTGGTCAAAAGAGGAATTGCAACCTCTAGTGGTCAGTAGAGGAACTGCAGCCTCTAGTGGTCGGTAGAGGAACTGCAGCCTCTAGTGGTCGGTAGAGGAACCGCAGCCTCTAGTAGACGGTAGAGGAACCGCAGCCTCTAGTAGACGGTAGAGAAACCGCAGCCTCTAGTGGTCGGAAGAGGAACTGCAGCCTCTAGTGGTCAGCAGAGGAACTGCAGCCTCTAGTGGTCGGTAGAGGAACTGCAGCCTCTAGTGGTCAGTAGAGGAACTGCAGCCTCTAGTGGTCGGTAGAGGAACCGCAGCCTCTAGTAGACGGTAGAGGAACCGCAGCCTCTAGTGGTCAAAAGAGGAATTGCAACCTCTAGTGGTCAGTAGAGGAACTGCAGCCTCTAGTGGTCGGTAGAGGAACCGCAGCCTCTAGTAGACGGTAGAGGAACCGCAGCCTCTAGTAGACGGTAGAGGAACCGCAGCCTCTAGTGGTCAGAAGAGGAACTACAACCTCAAGTGGTCAGTAGAGGAACTGCAGCCTCTAGTAGACAGTAGAGGATCCGCAGCCTCTAGTGGTCGGTAGAGGAACCGCAGCCTCTATCGGTCAGCAGAGGAACCGCAGCCTCTGGTGGTCGGTAGAGGAACCGCAGCCTCTGGTGGTCGGTAGAGGAACCGCAGCCTCTAGTAGATGGTAGAGGAACCACAGCCTCTAGTGGTCAAAAGAGGAATTGCAACCTCTAGTGGTCAGTAGAGGAACTGCAGCCTCTAGTGGTCGGTAGAGGAACTGCAGCCTCTAGTGGTCGGTAGAGGAACCGCAGCCTCTAGTAGACGGTAGAGGAACCGCAGCCTCTAGTAGACGGTAGAGAAACCGCAGCCTCTAGTGGTCGGAAGAGGAACTGCAGCCTCTAGTGGTCAGCAGAGGAACTGCAGCCTCTAGTGGTCGGTAGAGGAACTGCAGCCTCTAGTGGTCAGTAGAGGAACTGCAGCCTCTAGTAGACGGTAGAGGAACCGCAGCCTCTAGTGGTCAAAAGAGGAATTGCAACCTCTAGTGGTCAGTAGAGGAACTGCAGCCTCTAGTGGTCGGTAGAGGAACCGCAGCCTCTAGTAGACGGTAGAGGAACCGCAGCCTCTAGTAGACGGTAGAGGAACCGCAGCCTCTAGTGGTCAGAAGAGGAACTACAACCTCAAGTGGTCAGTAGAGGAACTGCAGCCTCTAGTAGACAGTAGAGGATCCGCAGCCTCTAGTGGTCGGTAGAGGAACCGCAGCCTCTATCGGTCAGCAGAGGAACCGCAGCCTCTGGTGGTCGGTAGAGGAACCGCAGCCTCTGGTGGTCGGTAGAGGATCCGCAGCCTCTAGTAGACGGTAGAGGAACCGCAGCCTCTAGTAGACGGTAGAGGAACCGCAGCCTCTGGTGGTCGGTAGAGGATCCGCAGCCTCTAGTAGACGGTAGAGGAACCGCAGCCTCTATCGGTCAGCAGAGGAACCGCAGCCTCTGGTGGTCGGTAGAGGATCCGCAGCCTCTAGTAGACGGTAGAGGAACCGCAGCCTCTATCGGTCAGCAGAGGAACCGCAGCCTCTGGTGGTCGGTAGAGGAACCGCAGCCTCTAGTAGACGGTAGAGGAACCGCAGCTAGTTACCTCACCTCCTGGACTGGGTCAAAGTACTGAACTGGATGTAACAGTTTGGACTCTTGTAGTTCCAGGACCGTAGAGCTCACTGTTAATAAATATCATGTAAAGCAGATATTAATGTGTAGAAAGCAACAACATCCATCCATCCATCATCTATGCCTACTTGATCGTCTGCAGAGTCACGAGGATCTGCTGGAGTCTATCCCTGCTCCCTTCAGGAGGAAGGCAGGGGTCCACCTGGACAGGTACCAGTAAGCAACAATAAAATGGATATTTGCAGCTTTCATTATTAAAGCTCAGTAATGAGAAACTTAAGCAGGTTTGTCATAGGTGCTGATTAACAGCTCAGGTTCTCCTAAATGGGCTTCTGCTCCACAGCAGCTGCATCCAGTTGTTCTGAAAGGGTTTTCAGGAAGCAGTTTGAGCTATTTGAAGTTCAGAGAAAGTGAACTTTAAATGCGTCCAGGTTAAGTCTCTCCCAGAGGTTTGAAGACGGTGTGTGTTTCTGAGAAGACGTTGTAATCCGCTTCTAATCCCATCCAGGAAGAGTCGTTATGTAAACCTGATCTGAATGCAGCGCAGAGCTCACCTGTGGTGCAGAGAAGCACCTTCAGGACTGAGTCTGGGTGCACCTGGAGGGCCAGGTGCTCTGGAAGTGTCTCACCGCATTGTGGACATAATTTAATGGGGAACCTTCCTGGTTCAAGGATGAGGCCCAGGTTCAACCATTTTGATGCTGGTTCTGGTTCTAGATCCAGGTCAAAGCTGGTTCCTTGGAACCTATTCCACACACACAGAACCACTCACCACATCTCCTATGCTGAACCTCCTTTACTGAAATGGGTTTCTGTAGAAGGCCACAGTTCTCCTTCAGACCAAGTTCTCTGAATGTCAGACTGTATAAAAGTTGGAGTTGGTGAGTGGTCACCGTTGTGGTGACCAATGCTGCTGTTTACAGCTGCTAAAAACCGGTTTACAGCCATTACAAACCCATTGACAGCAGTTACACACCGGTTCACAGCCGTTACAAGCCCATTTACAGCTGTTACAAACTGGGTTACAGGTGTTACAAACCTGTTTACAAGTGCTACAAACCAGTTTACAGCCATTACAAACCTGTTTACAGCTGTTACAAACCCATTTATAGCTGCTACAAACCAGTTTAGAGCTTCCACAAACCTGTTTACAGCTGCTACAAACAGGTTTACAGCTGTTACAAACTGGTTTACTGGCGCTACAAACCCGTTTACAGTCGTTACAAATCCGTTAACAGCTGTTACAAACCGAATATAGCTGCTACAAACCAGTTTACAGCTGCCACAAACCAGTTTGCAGCTGTTACAAACCGGTTTACAGCTGCTACAAACCGGTTTAAAGCCGTTACAAACCAGTTTGAAGTTGTTATAAAACCGGTTTACAGCTGCTTCAAACTGATTTATAGCCATTACAAACCCATTTGAAGCCATTGCAAACCCATTTACAGCTGCAACAAACCAGTTTACAGGCATTAGAGACCTGTTTACAGCTGTTACAGCCCAGTTTACAGGTGCTACAAACTGATCTATAGCTGTTACAAACCCGTTTACAGCTGTTAAAAACCCATTTATAGCTGCAACAAACAGGTTTAGAGCTGCTACAAACCGGTTTACAGCTGCTACAAACCAGTTTACAGCTATTACAAATCTGTTTACAGCTGCTACAAACTGGTTTACAGCTGGCACAAACCGGTTTACAGCCAGTACAAACCGGTTTACAGCCGCTACAAACCGGTTTACAGCCGCTACAAACCGGTTTACAGCTGCTACAAACCGGTTTACAGCCGCTACAAACCAGTTTACAGCCAGTACAAACCGGTTTACAGCTGCTACAATCCGGTTTGCAGCCGCTACAAACCGGTTTACAGCCGCTACAAACCGGTTTACAGCCGCTACAAACCGGTTTACAGCCGCTACAAACCGGTTTACAGCCGCTACAAACAGGTTTACAGCCACTACAAACCAGTTTACAGCCGCTACAAACCAGTTTACAGCCGCTACAAACTGGTTAATAGCTGCTACATACCGGTTTACAGCTGCTCCAAACCGGTTTACAGCTGCTACAAACCTGTTTACAGCTGCTACAAACTGGTTTACAGCTGGCACAAACCAGTTTACAGCCGGTACAAACCGGTTTACAGCCGGTACAAACCGGTTTACAGCCGCTACAAACCAGTTTACAGCCATTACAAACCGGTTTATAGCTGCTACAATCCGGTTTACAGCCACTACAAACCAGTTTACAGCTGCTCATTGAGTGGAAACTCCAGCAGCTGGAAGTTAAACTGAAACGTCTGTTCATGACTAAAGTGCTCTTGAATTCAGGTGAAAAGAGATTGTTGTTGTTAGTCCAGTTTTCTGCAGCTGAATGTTCTCAACTCCAGCTGACTGTTGGACCTTGGTTTTCTGCTGCGGAGGTCTGTTTCATTCATTTTCATTTTTTGGTTGTTCAGCAGCTCCACACAGACATGACTTTAACAGTTTCTTACATCCGGCCTAGTGAAGTTTTGGTTCCGGGGTGGCCCCGGTTCTCCTGGATCTGGAGTCATGCTGAGAGGTTACTGCTGGAATTAGGGCTGAAAACACTGCAGCATCCTCATAAGGACAGCTGAGCTGCTCCTGTGTGTGGAGCGTGGATGTGTGGGATTATGGCTGCAGGTATTTAAGCCTCCGTCAGCCTGTGCTAACACACACACAACATGCAGCAGATCTACAGACACAGAGACCAACATCTGGAGGTTTACACCACCGTCTTCTCCCCACAGGGTGAGTAACCCCAAACACACCCTCACCTGCACAGGTGAGACCATCATCAGCTGGGCCGTCTGGCTGCTCAAATGATGGGTGCTGCTGCTTTAATCTGCTCCTTCCAGACTTCAGTCGACTGTAGCTCTGGTACGAGATGGTGAAACCTTCAGTAACCTGTAGCTCTGCTACTAGATGGTGAAAACTTCAGTCACCTGTAGCTCTGTTACTTGATGGTTAAAACTTCAGACACCTGTAGCTCTGTTACTAGACAGTGAGACCTTCAGTTAACTGTAGCTCTGTTACTTGATGGTTAAAACTTCAGACACCTGTAGCTCTGTTACTAGACAGTAAGACCTTCAGTTAACTGTAGCTCTGGTACGAGATGGTGAAACCTTCAGTCCCCTCTAGCTCTGTTACTTGATGGTGAAAACTTCAGTCACCTGTAGCTCTGCTATCAGATGGTGAGACCTACCTCTACCATCTCCACCTCCACCACCATCTCTAACACACCAGCCAACCATTCTCACAACAATTGAATCATAGGCAACTGGACCTTAGATTTGTCTAGGAGACGTTTTGCTTCTTATCCAAGCAGCTTCATCAGTTCTCAACGCATCGGTCTGACTAGTCCGCACTAGTCAGACAAACAGTGGAGTATGACTCTGGTTTTTAACCTCTGTGGAGGTGTTTACCCGCCACTTTCCAAAGACAATACTTGGTTAGTGGAGTTTCGCTGGACCCTTTGTTTGGGTCAGGAGAACCACACCAGTGAAAGGACAGTCGTTAGGAGTGAGTGGGGCCACTGGTGGACAACAGTCGTTAGGCATGAGGTGTGGTTACCAGTGAACGACTGTCGTTATGTTCCTTTGAGCAACTTGAGTTTAGTTTCGGGCAGTCCTTGTTATTCAGTCTCTTAGGAACAGTAGCGAGGGCTGCGTTGTAAATGGGAGATAGATGAAATCTTAAGCCACCTCCCCTGTTTAGAGACGGCTTCTCTAATTTAACCTAGATGGATTCTTTTACTCCTCTCTCAAACCATCTGTCCTCTCTGTCCAAAGTTTCACGTTTTTGTCCTCAAAAGAGTGATCCTTCTCCTTCATATGAACATAAACAGCCCTTCTGTGTTGAGCCATGCGTTTGTTCAGTGGTTGTTTGGTTTCTCCAATGTATGAGTCTTTGCATTCCTCACTGCATTGGACAGCATATACTACATTGTTTTTTTTTTTGCGTGTGGGGTACCCTGTCTTTGGGGTGTGCTAGTTTTTGCAAAAACTAGTACAGTCCAGTTGCCTATGATTCAATTGTTGCAAGAATGGAACTTACCTGGATAAATGAGAATATCCACAGACCAGCCAACCTTGTTCCAGTCTGGTTGATAGGGCGATGATGAACTCTGCCTGACTGTCCTGGTGTTTTACTACCACCGACACTCTAACAAACACAAGTCTTTGAAACACTGAGCTTGCTGAATTTTCTCCAAGACATTAGTCGAGTGTTTGAACCCCAGATGTTCTAAACTCTGCTTCCAAAAGCATTAGTTTGGTGTAAAACTCATCTTTTCAGTTCAGACAGTAGACTCTTGAATCTCCAGTTGCCAGCTGCTACTTTTCAGCCTTTGTACTTTCTTCTTCTAAGTTCTGTACTTACTGTCCAGAAGGCTGAGACATAAGGAGCTGGACAACTAGATGTTCAGATGATGTCACATAGTGGACGAGCTGAGGAAGTAACTGAAGCTGAGAGTCAGATGCAGCCATTTATTTTAGACAAAGAACAATTACATCCCAACAGGATCAGTCTGGACTGGAGGAGGGGAGATCTTCTCCTCTGAAGGTCTGTCTGTTGCTGACTAGGAGACTGGAGGAGCTTCTGGACAGGGAGGCGCTTGGTTCAGCTACTTGCTGAGAAGAGCAACGATACTGCTTTCACGTCTCCATAACAGCAGAAAAAGTTTCCAGATTTGTTGCTGGTCTCTTTTTTGAAAAGAGGTCCCTCTAGAGGGACTGCAAGAATAGAGCAGCAGAGTCGCTACGTTTCCAACACTGCTCTATTATTGACTTGTTTCGCTCTTAATATGTCACCTCGTTCTTTGCCCTGATTGGTCGAAGTGCTGACCAACTGTGCAGAGGCAGTTTGAGAAGCAACAGTTGGTGCTGCGTCTTGGATGGGAAAGCTCTAATGATCAGACCTCCATCTATTCAATTACAGACATTTTCCACATGAAATGATTAGACATTAACAAAGCAGTAACGAATAATATTTAACTTCCATCTCAAATCCCACTTTTGTGTTGTAATCATACAAATGACATCATAAGACTCATGTCTGTGTTTCCAAATGCATCATGATAATATGTGGAGGACAATGGGGCAGCATCAGGGCTATGAGAGGAACTGGCTCAACAACAACAGAGGAGGATTTATAAATGTTCAGAGACCAGACAACCACCAGCTCAGGAAGAAATCAAACATCTGTTAGGGGCTGGAGTCTGTCTCCATGGCCACCAGCAGCCAAACATCATGGTCTTAACTACACTGACTCCAGGGTAAAAATCCCAGAACCATCTCATCTCCAAAAATAAGAAAATCACATCATAGTTCTCACCACTGGAGTCAGAAGAACATGAGGGAACAGCTCGCTGATCAGTGTGGGGAGAAGAGCCTGACACTGGAGCACTAAAAAGGTTCCAGGGATGGATCAATGAACCAGTAATGAGCCTCTGCATCTGATACAAGGAACCTCACAACAAGACAAAAAACACAATCAAAATGATCCCAACAGGAGTTCACAGGAGGTCAGAGGTCAGCCAGGAGCTCAGCCAGGAGGTCAGGGGTCAACCAGGAGGTCAGGACAACCAGACCCAAATCTCTTGACTCAGAGGAGTCATGGTCTCTGAGTCATCAGAAAGAATATTTAAATATGACATCACATGAGTCATATTACCAACGACATCCAGAAAATATGTGCAACATGTGGTCACCAATGCTATGACAAACACCTCCCTGAGCAGCTAAGAACCGATTCAGAACTAAACTATTCTGCAGTGCAACACTGCCCAAGGCCTTAAAACAAGAAGGTCTGGAGACCAACAGCAGCCACAGCCATGAGGTTCTCCAGGTCTAAAAAAAAAACCACTAACACAGTAAGCCAGGTAACTGCACCCCACCAGGAGACAAGGAACCAAAGAGCGGATCCCCTTCTGAGATACAACCAGTATGACCAGGAACAACACGCTTACAGACACAGGTGGTAGAATAATAATGATAAATATTTCTTAGTCCATGTCCATGGAGTCCACTTGTATCCCTCATGGGCCCCACATATTTGTCCCTCTCATTTGGGGTACATAATACTGAAACAATAAGAGGCTCATGACATTTGCCCATTTTAAGCCCACTCTGTATCCAAGTAGCCCACTTCAAACCCAGACAAACAGGACCAACAAAAACCTGCTGGCTGAGTAGATTACTGAGTAGTAACTGGAGTCTAACAGGTGAATAACAGATTAATAACAGGTGAATAACAGATTAATAACAGGTGAATAACAGATTAATAACAGGTGACTGACAGTAGCACCTGCTCTGTCTACACACAGCAGTTAAACATGTGAGATGTTGATGAGGAGACCACTGAGTCAACAGGTTAATAACAGGTTACTAACATAATAAAAACAGGTTAATAACAGGTGAATAACAGAATAATAACAGGTTAATAACACTGAGTCTAATCCTGAAACCTGTGTGTGTTTTTCTCCATCAGTGTGCAGGGCGAGGACGAGAGTCGTGGAAGCAGAAAAGGTAAAAGGTGCTCTTCCTGTTTGTGTTCAGAGGTGTTTTCTCAGCAGGGTTCAGGAAGCAGCATGAGCAGACTGGACAGATGTGGAGGTTCCCAGCTGCAGGGTCACCATCCACGGAGAACTAAAATCTCCTTTCAGTTAGGAGTTTATGAAGACCATCTTTCTGAGAGTTCACTCAACCGGTTTCCGGTTTATTCCTGACTTTCTACCTCTAAAATCAAGACTTTTTCATGAATAAAATCATGACTCTCATGTGAAAACTGAATGGTGTTTTTCTTGCCATGAAGTCAGAATTCTTGCTGGGTTTTGAAACAAAGGAAGCAGTCGGGAGGCTGGATCGGCCTCCTGACTGCTTCCAGGAGCCTCCAGGAGCAAAAGACGCAGCCAAGGTGTACTGCCGGTCTGATCCACAGAGCTGTTGCCCAACTGGGCTAGAGGAGCTCCGGGCTTCAGCTGTTAGCCAGCTTAGCTGAAGAAACTCTTAGCCAACAACTCTGTGCTTCTGACCCGTATGTGGCTTTGCTGAAGGAGCCAAGCTGCTCAAGGAAAATCATTTCAGATAGGAGAATAAATGTGAGTTAATCAGTGTTACATCAGCACCACCTCTGACCTCTGACTATTTCCAGCCCGCTGAGCAGATTACAGCTCACACACCAATGATCGCACACACTCCCTCACTCCGGGTCAGTGTCAGGACAGACATGCTTCTGTCCATACAGAACATCTCACCTTCCATTTGGAGAAAACCAAACACAGCAGAACCACCTCAGAGCCACTGTCTGGTACGGTGGTAAGGGGTTGTGTTCTGGATCTGGAATGACCTAGTTAAAGTCCAGACCTCAACCTGACTGAGATGCTAGGCTGGGACCTTCAGAGAGGTGTGCATATGTGAATGTCCATTAACCAAACATGGTTTTAGAGGATCTCATTAGTGTTTGAGAAGACCTGATAACAATTCTAGAGGATCCAGTAAGTTCTAGTTGATCTTATTGGAGTTGGAGAAGAACTTTTAATAGTTCTACAGGATCTCATTAGAGTTCTATGGAATCTCATGAGAGATCTAGAGGACCTCTTGAGAGGTCTATATAATCTGATTAGAGCTCTAGAGAATCTCGTTGCAGATCTAGAGAATCTTGTTAAAGTTCTAGAGAATCTTCTTAGAGTTCTAGAGAATCTTGTTGCAGTTCTAGAGAATCTCTTTAGAGATCTGAAGTAACTCTTTACAGTCCTAGAGAATCTCAGAGTTCTAGAGAATCTCATTAAAGTTCTAGAGAATCTTCTTAGAGTTCTAGAGAATCTCATTAAAGCTCTAGAGCAGTGATTTCCAAAGTGTGGGCTGCGGCCCCCTGGTGGGCCGTCGCGGTACTGCAGGTGGGCCGTGAGAGGTCATTAAAATTAAACAAATGTGTTTTAAATCCTCGATCTTCTTTAAATATGTTTTTAATTACTGTGAAATATCCATGACATGTTTAAAAAAACATTAAGAAGTAATAAAACAAACCAATTAAGTGTTATTCTACTGTCATCTTAACTTAATATGACAAGTGACACTTTATTTGTTGACTCCTTACATTAATATCGGAACATGGTTCCTTGTCCTGTATGTTGATCACAGTTGTGATTGGGCCTTGGTATTCTGAAGTTTTGGGAATGGCTGTTCTAGAGAATCTCATTAGAGTTCTGAAGTAACTCTTTAGAGTCCTAGAGAATCTCCTTAGAGTTCTAGAGAATCCTGTTAGTTCTGAAGTAATTCATTAGTTCTAGAAAATCTCCTTAGCATTCTAGAGAATCAGGTGCTTTTTCAGGTCCTATCCACTGCGTTGGTAGAGATAGTTTTAAAAGTAACTCTGAAGTAACTCAGAGTTCTAGAGGATCTCGTTAGAGTTCTAGAGAATCTCGTTAGAGTTCTGAAGTAACTTATGAGACGTCCAGAGAATCTCGGTAGAGTTCTAGAAAATCTCATGAGGTCTAGAGAATCTTGTTAGAGTTCTAGAGAATCTCATTGGAGTTCTAGAGAATCTCATTAGAGTTATGAAGTAACTCATTAGTGTTCTAGAGAATTTCATTAGAGTTATGAAGTAACTCAGAGTTCTAAAGAATCTCATGAGAAGTCCAGAGAATCCTTAGAGGTCTTGAAAATCTCATTAGAGTTCTAGAGAATCTCCTTAGAGTTCTAGAGGACCTCATGATAGTTCTAGAGCAGTGATCCCCAATTCTGTGGCTTATTTGGCACCAGGCCACAGAGAAAAAAATAATTCACTTCCATTATTACCTTTTGTCTTATTATCCGAGTCTAAATTATGTTTTATTTTGAAAAATTACCAAATTCTCTCCATTTCATCCATCTATGTCTCTTGACCCATGACAAGACTTCAAGACCTGTGTCTCGGTCATGTGGCAAAATGATTAAAAACAAACATCTTCAGAAAGTGTCCTTCCAGAGAATGTTACCGATGTTCTGTTGTTAGTACGATGTTAAAAGGACGCTTCTAATTAAGTTGCACATGAATACAAAGCGGATTTATGTTTATTATAATATATAGAAAATACCACCGTTTTTATGCCGGTCCTATCATTTTATCCTGTTGTATTTATCTGCGACATATTTTACTGAATGGTCCGGGAAAATATTGCTTGACACACTGGAAAAAAGGCCACTCAAAAAAAAAGTTTAAAAAAAACTTCATACAAGATATTTTTGCTTGTAATAAGCAAAAAAATCTGCCAATGGAACAAGTGAAAATTCGCTTAATTCAAGATGCACTGTCTAAAAACAAGCTCCTATATCTCACTGAAATGTTACTCTTTAGGTGATTTTGTCTTATATTAAGTGTGATGAGATATTTTGACTAAAAAATTAGAGAAATACACTTGGTAAGATTTTGAGTTTTTGCAGTGCATTAAAGTTCAAGAGAATCCTCTCGGATCCTAACAAGATATACGGAATTATATATATATAAAAATATATATATAAATATTAAAAAAAAAAAATTATATATATATTATAGATATATATATATATATATATATATATATATATATATATATATATAATATATATATATATATATATATATATGAACAGAGGATCCTGTTTGGGTCCCTAAAACAACACCGTAAAGTGTAACAGACCAGAATCCCACCAGAACCATGTGAGACTGAATTAAACAGGAAACAACCTCTTTCACTTCTTGCTATTAAACATGGATGTATAAGCTGCTACATGACGACTGTTCTTAAAACTCTGCTTTTGAATTTTATCTTAGTTTTAGTCCAGAGAACATTATGACCCTGTGTAACATGCCATGTCAGTATTTCAGATTTGTAAATATGTTCATACCCCTGGGAGCACTCAAAGCTACTGGACATTAGGAATCAACTTCCCTGAGGCTATTATACATTCCTGAGTAGTTCTGTGCTGTGACCAGCAGGTGGCAGTGGTGAGGATCCAGTACCGGGCTCGCTGGCCCAAGGAGTTGGACCTGGAGCAAGGGGATGTGATCCAGGTTCTGTTTAAAGAAGACAAGGCCTGGTGGTTCGGGCGGTCGACCAACGGAGACGAGGGTTACTTCCCTGCAGCCTGTGTGGAGCCACTGCAGGTAAAGACGCTCACCTGAGGAATTCTGGTACTTCTCCAGTGAAGTATGTGTCCTAGATGAGAGACTCACTTTTCAGTAAAGTGATATGTAGTGGTTTTTTTTTATTTTGGAATAGTTTACATGTCCCACCTCCATCAGTGCTGAACCAGAACTGTTCAAGACCTCCTCAGAAGATGTTGTACAGTTCTGGTACCAGAACATTCGATAGACGGGTCGATAGACTGACAGACCCTAACCCTTTAAGGCTATTTCACTTTTCTCGTATCATCAATGTTGGCACTTAAAGTAAGTCCATTATAAAACTATCTGTACCAACGCAGTGGACAGGACCTGAAAAAGCACCTGACTGGCTAAAAATGCTTAGTTTATTAAATTCTCCTTTGGTGTGTTAAGTGTTATTAAATGAATGTCTCTAAATAACTTTCTCCTCATCAACACGTCAGAACCAGCAGAATGATCCATTAATGTCTAAATAACTTTATCACCATCAACACGTCAGAATCAGCAGAATGATCCATTAATGTCTCTAAAGAACTTTATCACCATCAACACGTCAGAACCAGCAGAATGATCCATTAATGTCTCTAAATAACTTTATCACATCAACACGTCAGAACCAGCAGAATGATCCATTAATGTCTCTAAATAACTTTATCACCATCAACACGTCAGAACCAGCAGAATGATCCATTAATGTCTCTAAAGAACTTTATCACCATCAACACGTCAGAACCACCAGAATGATCCATTAATGTCTCTAAATAACTTTATCACATCAACACGTCAGAACCAGAATGATCCATTAATGTCTCTAAATAACTTTATCACATCAACACGTCAGAACCAGCAGAATGATCCATTAATGTCTCTAAAGAACTTTATCACCATCAACACGTCAGAACCAGCAGAATGATCCATTAATGTCTCTAAAGAACTTTATCACCATCAACACGTCAGAACCAGCAGAATGATCCATTAATGTCTCTAAATAACTTTATCACATCAACACGTCAGAACCAGCAGAATGATCCATTAATGTCTCTAAAGAACTTTATCACCATCAACACGTCAGAACCAGCAGAATGATCCATTAATGTCTCTAAAGAACTTTATCACCATCAACACGTCAGAACCACCAGAATGATCCATTAATGTCTCTAAAGAACTTTATCACCATATGTTTCAATGGCAAGCAGTTGATGAGCCTGATGACAACAGCTTCCTAAGATGGTGTCTGTTTAGTTGACTAATCAGAGCAGACTGTGATGATGTGGGTGTGGCCTCCAGTGTCTTACTGGTGATTTCACAGAAACTGGACCTGCTATTTCAGTGGTTTTAAGGGACAATTTCAATCTTGTTGACTAAAACATTTCCAGCGGTGCTGATAACACTTGGCAGTCTGTAATACTAAGTCTGGTTCAATCCAGAACCTTGTCCTATCTAAGCTAAAGTGACATCACAGCTGATTGGCTGACAGTTAGCACTGTTGTAACACTGTCTGTGTGTGTGGTAGGGCGGAGCATCATCCAGAGTCACGCCCACGCGACTGAGGAGGGGGTCTGTTCCGGTCATTGTAGAGACCAGCTCCAGAGAGGCTGGCGCCCCCTGTGGCTGCACAAGGTAATGACACATGTTTCACAAACAGGAACACCTGTATGAGCCCACCTGTGTGGTAATGACTGATAATGATAATTGACTGGAACCAACAACAACAATTTAAACAATGATTAAAACTAGTCATTAAATTATTACAGCTGTTAAAGCGCTGTTAAAGAGCTGTAGTTGAACTTTATATAAAAAGGTAAATATCAGGTATATATCATGTTTTTCAGACACTACACAACAAATAAAACCAACGTCAGAATGATTAAAACTAAATATAAAACCATTAAGACCAACGACAAAACAATTAAAGTCAACAAAATTAACAATTAAAACCAACGTCAGAATGATTAAAACTGAAAACCATCAAGACCAACGACAAAACAATTAAAGTCAACAAAACTAACAATTAAAACCAACATCAATATGATTAAAACTAAATATAAAACCATCAAAACCAAGGACAAAACAATTAAAGTCAACAAAACTAACAATTAAAACCAACATCAATATGATTAAAACTAAATATAAAACCATCAAGACCAACGACAAAACAATTAAAGTCAACAAAACTAACAATTAAAACCAACATCAATATGATTAAAACTAAATATAAAACCATCAAAACCAACGACAAAACAATTAAAGTCAACAAAACTAACAATTAAAATCAACATCAGAATGATTAAAACTAAATATAAAACCATTAAGACCAATGACAAAACAATTAAAGTCAACAAAAAAAACAATTAAAACCAACATCAATATGATTAAAACTAAATATAAAACCATCAAAACCAAAGACAAAACAATTAAACTCAACAAAACTAACAATTAAAACCAACATCAGAATGATTAAAACTAAATATAAAACCATTAAGACCAATGACAAAACAATTAAAGTCAACAAAAAAAACAATTAAAACCAATGATTAAAACCAACAAAAAATACGACTAAAACCAAGGGAAAAAAATGCTTGTGTATATATATTTATATCGCAATATTTTAGTTTACATTGTTTGGTTTTTTTTGTATTTTTATCGCATGCACCTTCATCGCCACAACAAATTCCTCATATGTGTAAAATCGTACCTGGCAATAAAGTTGATTCTGATTCTGAAGGACAAGAGGAATGTGAAGATGGTTCAACTTCCAATAAATTATTAAAACAAAGGATAAAAGCAACAATAAAACAATATAAACCAGCAATAATGAGGCTGGATGTAATCAACTTTCCACTGGTCCCATCTGGACCAGAACAATGACTCTACTGTGACCTTCTCCACTGTGGAGTTCTGATCCACTTACTTATATTCCTGCAGTGGTCGCAGCACTCCAAAACTTCTGAGGAAGAACAGCGTCCAGAAGGAAACTGGACACTGACAGACCTTCAGCCCCAGTTGGGACTGGGGCCTCGCCAGCACCGCAACACTCCCGCAGCCTCCTCCACCGAGTCCTGACTAAGTCCAGGAGGAAGAGCTGTCCACACCTGCCCCAGGTCCGCCTGGACACCAGCTCCGACAACACCGCCTTCCAACCAGACTAGACCAGATTCTGCTGGTCCACGCCCCGTCCCGGCTCACAGAAATGAGCACAGATTTTAGTTTCTTCTCATTTTGGTTTATTCTGGATCCTGAAGCAGCCCAGATATCGCCTCACAGACAGAACTACCATATCTGAGGCTTCGGGCTCAGGTTCTGGCTGCTCTGAAGACCTGACCCACTTCTGATCCTCATCTGGGTCATGCTGGAATCACTGAGGGCCCACTTCAGATATATAGGTCAGCTCTGAGTCACTGAAGACAAGAACAGTCCCAGATCTTCCGTCAAAGGAGGACATGTTGGGACCTGACTAACATCATCATCATGTCACAGCAGAATCCACCAGGAGGAGCTGCAGCCTGAGTCTCTGCGGTCCAGGTCCAGATCTGATCCGAGTAGATGAGACATGAGTCTCTGTAGACCAGGTCCAGATCTGATCAGAGTAGACGCAACCTGAGTCTCTGTAGACCAGGTCCAGATCTGATCAGAGTAGACGCAACCTGAGTCTCTGCGGTCCAGATCTGATCAGAGTAGATCCAACCTGAGTCTCTGTAGGCCAGGTCCAGATCTGATCAGAGTAGACGCAACCTGAGTCTCTGTAGACCAGGTCCAGATCTGATAAAAGTAGATGCAACCTGAGTCTCTGTAGACCAGGTCCAGATCTGATCAGAGTAGACGCAACCTGAGTCTCTGTGGTCCAGATCTGATCAGAGTAGACGCAACCTGAGTTTCTGTAGACCAGGTCCAGATCTGATCAGAGTAGACGCAACCTGAGTTTCTGTAGACCAAGTCCAGATCTGATAAGAGTAGATACAACTTGAGTTTCTGTAGACCAGGTCCAGATCTGATCAGAGTAGACGCAACCTGAGTTTCTGTAGACCAGGTCCAGATCTGATCAGAGTAGACGCAACCTGAGTTTCTGTAGACCAAGTCCAGATCTGATAAGAGTAGATACAACTTGAGTTTCTGTAGACCAGGTCCAGATCTGATCAGAGTAGATGCAACTTGAGTTTCTGTAGACCAGGTCCAGATCTGATCAGAGTAGATGCAACTTGAGTCTCTGTAGACCAGGTCCAGATCTGATCAGAGTAGACGCAACCTGAGTTTCTGTAGACCAGGTCCAGATCTGATCAGAGTAGACACAGCCTGAGTCTCTGTAGACCAGGTCCAGATCTGATCAGAGTAGATACAACCTGAGTCTCTGTGGTCCAGATCTGATAAGAGTAGATGAGACATGAGTCTCTGTAGACCAGGTCCAGATCTGATCGGAGTAGACGCAACCTGAGTTTCTGTAGACCAGGTCCAGATCTGATCAGAATAGACACAATCTGAGTTTCTGTGGACCAGGTCCAGATCTGATCAGAGTAGATGCAACCTGAGTTTCTGTGGACCAGGTCCAGATCTGATCAGAGTAGATGCAACCTGAGTCTCTGTGGACCAGTTCCAGATCTGATCAGAATAGACGCAACCTGAGTTTCTGTAGACCAGGTCCGGATCTGATCAGAGTAGACGGCGGGTGATTCCAGTAGAACTGATACCTGACTCAGTAGTAGAACCAGAGAGTAGTGGTTGCACCACCAAGGTACCAGGTGATATAACTAGTCTCAGCTCTCAAGAAGGTCTGTGGAGTTCTGGTGGAGTTCCAGGGGGCCCTGGTTTAGTCCCATATAGTCTAAACCAGATTCTGATGATCTCATCTGCTGTTGACCACAGGTGGAGTCAAGACTGACAAAGTTTCTGAGGTTCCTGAGGTCCAAGAAGCTGTGACAATTTCAAAGCGGTGCATCACTCAAAGACATGTGGTCCACTGTGGACCAGTTTCTGGATGAAAGCAGAACCTGCTGAGGAGAGACAGCAACACCATGACAGCCACCTGAGTTACATCTGTATTTCCTTGCATCTCATGACATGTCAGGTCATGTGACCCTGTTACACCTGTAGAGGTTCTGCTGAAGTCCACTAGGTCTCTGAAGTTCACCAAGAACAGATCTGTTCCAGAAGTTCATGTGCAAAACAATTGAAATAAAAGCACAAACAGCTGTGGACTGTGTCATGTTCTGATAGGTACAAACATTACGATCAATAACCACACTCGTGATATCTGATTAAAAAGTTAAAATCAATCAGTTCTGAAACATTACGATCAATAACCACACTCATGATATCTGATTAAAAAGTTAAAATCAATCAGTTCTGATCCAAAGTGCTTCAACTGTCTGTGCTAATAAAGAAAAAAGAAAGAAATCAGGGGTTTCTGCTCCAGAAACATGAGTTTCCATCTGTGTTCATGTCTTCATCCTCCAGCCTCCGAGGCTGATCAAGACAACCAGGCAGGACAGAAACAAGAAGAGGAGCTCAGACAGATGAAGACAAACGGAGTTAAAAAAGAACCTGGGATCTTCAAAAGCTCTGTTAAAAAGACATGTTCAGAAAGAATGACAGCATGACACAGAGCAGTTAGGCCTCAGAATGAATTTTTAACATCACACCAAGAAAAGGGAGCAGAGCAGAGGGCGGGTGGAGGGGTCCGGAAGGTAGGGAACCAAAAAACAAAGAAAACCAAACAGTCACTAGACCTCCAGGCCAGACAGGAAGAGTTCAGGGGGTCGGCCTCGGCGCCTGATGGAGGCCCAAAGCAGTCCAGGAGGTCGGCCTCGGCACCGGATGGAGGCCCAAAACAGTCCAGGGGGTCGGCCTCGGCTCCGGAAGGAAGCCCTAAACAGTCCAGGGGGTCGACTTCGGCGCCTGACGGAGGCCCAAAACAGTCCAGGGGGTCGGCCTCAGCGCCTGACGGAGGCCCAAAGCAGTCCAGGAGGTCGGCACCGGAAGGAAGCCCTAAACAGTCCAGGGGGTCGACCTCGGCGCCTGACGGAGGCCCAAAACAGTCCAGGAGGTCAGCCTCGGCTCCAGAAGGAAGCCCTAAACAGTCCAGGGGGTCGGCCTCTGCGCCTGACGGAGGCCCTAAACAGTCCAGGGGGTTGGCCTCGGCGCCTGACGGAGGCCCAAAGCAGTCCAGGAGGTCGGCACCGGACGGAGGCCCAAAACAGTCCAGGGGGTCGGCCTCGGCGCCTGACGGAGACCCAAAGCAGTCCAGGAGGTCGGCACCGGACGGAGGCCCAAAACAGTCCAGAGGGTCGGCCTCGGCGCCTGACGGAGGCCCAAAGCAGTCCAAGAGGTCGGCCCCGGTGCCTGAAGGAGGCCCTAAACAGTCCAGGGGGTCGGCCTCGGCTCCGGAAGGAGGCCCTAAACAGTCCACGGGGATGGCCTCTGCGCCGGGCAGACGGCAGAGACAGTTCAGGCAGATGGCCGCGGCGCTGGCGGACTGGAACCAAGAACAGACGAGGCAGACGGCACCGACGGACTGGAACCAGGAACTGACGGGGCGGATGACCACGGCGTCAGCAGGCAGGAACCAGGAGCAGACGAGGTGGACGGCCTTGGTGGCTCCTCACAAAACCCTAAACACACACTGTGACAATTAAGTTTGCGTTGCTGCTCAGTTGAGATAGTAGGCAAACTGAAAATTCTCCATGAAGTCAAGTGGTTGTTCAGATGCCTACAGTCGACAATAAAACTCTTTATGGAACTTATATATGTGATTGTTCTGAGCATTACAAATGGCTGTGAAAGACTGAGTCTGATCTTTTTTTGGTAAGGTATGCTAAATATTTCCCAGGCTTATTCCATGTTCATAAAGTCTGTCTGGTAAATTTAAGTCTGATCTCTCCATCCTGCGTAAGAAGGTTATTCAAGGTTGATCTAATTGCAGATATTTCTTGAAATAAAGCAGGAGTTGGAGAGTTAACACAGGTTCTTTAGTTTTAAGTTCAGTCGTTAACAGATTTTGCTTCCTCATTTTTTCCCCGCTGTTTGCTGGTTGAAAATAAAATAACATACGCATCACTGGGATGGAGCGTCTCCACGTCCCTGCTCTAGTGACTTTAGAAGCTTCTTTAGGGGTGTCCAATGTCTTCTGTGTCCCGTTGACCGTCACCTTCAGAGTGACGGGGTACAGAACCACGTTCATTTTCCTCAACTGCGCCTTTACCTCAGCAATCCCTTTCTCCGCTTCGCCCACTCGGGTGGCGGCCGCTTGCATCTGGGAGGTCTGTTCTCTAATGGCTTCCAGGACAGTGGAAATGTTGTCATCAATCACCTTAGTCAGGTTATCAGTTATTCTGTCCAGGCTAATATCTGGTTCCACATAGCTAGCATCCATGCTCGGCCTTCTCAGATGTAGCACTTAGCTCTTCCTCCTCAGCGTTAGCAGGGTTAGCAGGGTTACTTTGTGTTTCTGGGCATGTTATCCGACGGTTTGAAAAAATAATTGTCCAGGCTCATGCTAACACACTACCTGCCCAAAACGGCACACTTTCCACCATTCAAGTAAGTAATGCAAAAATATAAACTGACAAATGCCACCGGAGCTCACTCAGCAACAGTGCCTACTCCACGACGCCATCTTGCCCCCCCTGCTTTTGATATCGTTGATCACAGCCTTTTGCTGCATAGATTAGAGCACACTGCTGGAATTAAAGGGACAGCATTAGGCTGGTTTAAGTCATACCTATCTGACAGGTTCCAGTTCGTCCATGTTAATGATGTTTCTTCTGCACGGACAAGGGTCTGCTATGGTGTTCCACAGGGTTCAGTGCTGGGACCAATCCTTTTCACTTAAAACATGCTACCCTTGGGAAAAATTATCCAGAGCCATGGCATAAACTTTCATACGCAGCTGTACTTATGTATGAAACTAGAGGAAACAAAACCTTTGGCTAAACTTCAAGGGTGTCCTAATGATATTAAGTCCTGGATGTCCTCTAACTTTTTGCTTCTAAACTCGGATAAAACAGAGATTATTGTCTTTGGTCCCAAACACCTGAGGAATGGATTGACTGGATTTACGCTGGCTTCCAGCACAGCTGTGAAAAACCTTGGAGTCATTTTTGATCAGGATATGTCATGTATCAGGTTTGCAAGACTGCCTTTTTTCATCTCTGAAATATCTCCAAGATTAGGAGCATCCTCTCCCAGGGTGATACTGAAAAATTAATCCACGTGTTTGTCAGTTCTAGACTGGATTATTGTAATGCGTTGTTAGCAGGATGTCTGAAAAGCTCGCTGAATAGCCTCCAACTGATCCAGAATGCAGCAGCGAGGGTGCTGACAGGAATCTGTAAGCGAGATCACATCTCTCCCGTGTTAGCCTCCCTCCATTGGCTTCCCGTTAAAATTTAGAATTGAGTTTAAAATTCTGCTTCTCGCATATAAGGCCCTTAATGGCCTAGCTCCTCGTTATCTAGCAGACCTGATAGCTCGTTATGCTTCTAATAGAGCTCTCTGCTCTCAGAGTGCAGGATTACTCGTCGTTCCTAGAATATCTAAAAGTAGCACCTTTATTCTGGAACCAGCTACCAGTTTGGGTTCAGGAGGCTGACGCCACACATCTGCGCCACCAGATGGTGCTGTATTGACGTAAACAGTAGGTGAATGGAGCATCACAGTGAAGCATGGAGCAGATCTGATGTTAAATGGAGGAACCACGAGACCAACTCGAACAAAGGAGCCCAGATTTTTATTTTTATTTTTTTTACAGACTGAATTGTTAATATTGCTAAACGAGTTGCTACTCGAAACCACGGCGCACAAAGCCACTTCCGGGTCACGTAAACTGGATCAATTAAATGTTAAAAACAAATTCAGTCCTATGGCCCATTTTTAAATTTCGTGTTTTTGATCCAAGTCTAAAATTGAAATATGAAAAACCAGGAAATTTTTTTTTTTTTTTTGTGTTAGATTAAAAAACGAAAAACGAAATAAAATGTTTCTTTTTTCATTTTTTCAATTTTTGATTGACAATTGAAAATGGAAAGAATGAATGATACATGGATTATTAAGGTCCCCAGAAAGACGATTAATTTAGGAGAACGAAAATTATAATAATGATAATAATAATAATAATAATAATAATAATAATAATAATAATAATAATGATAATAATAATAAGGATTATAAACATTCGAAATACAAAATGGTCCTCGCACCATCGGTGCTGTCGCCCTATTTAACGTGTTAAAAACAGAAAAACCATGAAGAGAGTAGAACTCGACTTCCCAGAATGCTTTGCGTTAAATCGCAGAAAAGCCCTCTCCCGCTTGTTGGATATGTTTCCCAGCATGCTTTTCTGCAAGGCCGAGGAGAAAAGCCGTCATGATGGAGTCCAGTGGCGGCTAATGAGACAATACTGAACGAGCAGAGATTAAAAGAGTCTCACGCGAGTCCAGTTCCCGAGAGAAGAGTGTAACGGCAGGAAATAAGCGGTTCATGACAGCCAGATAGATTAGCGTGCTGCGGAGATCGTTGGTGAGTGTTTTTGGTGTGAAAGCAGACTTCCGGCGCTGCCGCCATTTAACTGCGCGACCAGACCCAGACAACCGGATTAAACCTGACTAAGACACGACCGAAACCCGACCACGGGTCAGGATCAGGGTCAGGGTTAGGGTTAGGGTCGGGAGGAGCCCGCGGCGGTCAGGCCGGACCGGACCCCGGGTTTACCGACGTGCAGGTTTAAGACTTAGCCACCTGGGAGCTAACGGCTAGTTAACTGATAAACAACAGAGCCGATAGAGTCCGGCGTCCCGCAGCGGCTCAGTGAAGCAGGTGAGTCGGTGTCTGCTGCTGAGGTTCTGCTGCTGAGGTTCTGCAGGTCTGTATCTGCTGCTGAGGTTCTGCAGGTCTGTATCTGCTGCTGAGGTTCTGCAGGTCGGTATCTGCTGCTGAGGTTCTGCAGGTCGGTATCTGCTGCTGAGGTTCTGCAGGTCTGTATCTGCTGCTGAGGTTCTGCAGGTCGGTATCTGCTGCTGAGGTTCTGCAGGTCGGTATCTGCTGCTGAGGTTCTGCAGGTCGGTATCTGCTGCTGAGGTTCTGCAGGTCGGTATCTGCTGCTGAGGTTCTGCAGGTCGGTATCTGCTGCTGAGGTTCTGAGGTGGGTGTCTGCTGCTGAGGTTCTGCAGGTCGGTGTCTGCTGCTGAGGTTCTGCAGGTTCTCCATCTTGGTCCTGGAGGGCTTTCTGAGCTGTTGGCGGTGTTGGTCCTTTTTTAAATGATAACATCTTAAAATGGCAGGAGACTAAAATGAGATTGAAGCTGCTTTAACCAAACCAAGGTTTTAATCATCAGTCGTTGTCATAGTTGTTGCTGTCGTCTTCCTCGACTGGTCAATATCAATATGATCAATAAATAACCCTAATGCTCCCTCCTCCCAAATCCTCCCTGCCTCCTTTCTAACCCTCCCTCCCTCCTCTCTAACCCTCCCTCCCTCCTTTCTAACCCTCCCTCCCTCCTCTCTAACCCTCTCTGCCTCCTCTCTAACCCATCCTCCCTCCTCTCTAACCCTCCCTCCCTCCTCTCTAACCCTCTCTGCCTCCTCTCTAACCCTCTCTGCCTCCTCTCTAATCCTCCCTCCTCCTCTCTAACCCTCCTCCCCCTCGCCAACCCCTCCTCCTCTCCCTCCTCCCTCTCCCCTCCCTCCTCCTCTCCTCTCTAATCCTCCCTCCCTCCTCTCTAACCCTCCCTTCCTCCTCTCTAACCCGTCCTCCCTCCTCTCTAATCCTCACTCCCTCCTCTCTAACCCGTCCTCCCTCCTCTCTAACCCGTTCTCCCTCCTCTCTAACCCTCCCTCCCTCCTCTCTAACCCTCTCTGCCTCCTCTCCCCCCCTGCAGAGATAGCTGGTCATCATGGCGACAGACGTGGGCTCGCCGCAGCGCTTCTTCCACATGCCGCGGTTCCAGCACCAGGCGCCGCGGCAGGTGTTCTACAAGAGGCCAGACTTTGCCCAGCAGCAGGCCATGCAGCAGCTCACCTTTGACGGGAAACGCATGAGGAAGGCCGTGAACCGCAAGACCATCGACTACAACCCGTCCGTCATCAGATACCTGGAGGTACGCACCTGCTCTGAAACGAGGTCCTGGTAGAGACCTCCTATGACCTCCTCCACACTCTCTTCATAGACACTGTCATTCAGGAATCAACATGGTGGTTCAGTTCTTGTCTCCAGATCACTGCTTTTCAGAGATGGTCGGCAGAAATGTCACTATGCTAGAACCTGGTCCATCAGTCTGTACTTGAAATAAATTCAATCTGTGCAAAAGAACAGTACTGTACACAAACTCGCTAGTCAAAATTACGGCTCACTTAGAGTTCGTGTACACCATATAATTTTTTTTCAAGTACTTGCTGTTGATACTGAGGGTTAGACCCGGCCCTCGGGTACCTATAGGTGTGCAAAGTTTGGTAAAATCAGAGGAACCTGGAGTTTTTCATCCAGGGAGACAGGGGGTGAGCGCCTGACCATGGCTGAAAATAGCGCACCTTTCCCAGATACGCTTTCGTGGAGGCCCGGTCCCCGCCCTGGAAGTATGAAAAGTGTCCTGGGAGGTTTATTTCTCTTTGTAAGCCTTTATTTGATCCTCTCCTCTGCTGCTCAGATTTTGATAAAACACACATCAGCAATCCAACATCCTATACACCTTTTTGACTTAAAAATTGTGGACATGCGCCCCCTAGTGGCCCAGACATAACTGGAGTGTGCGGTGCTCCACCAAGTAACCCAAACACAGCAGCGTGGAGCATCTGTTACTGATAACGCAGACATGTCTTGGATTGATGATGTTAGGCAGTGGCCTCCAGTTACAGATGAAGGTAGTTTATTGCTGTTTTTAATGATTGGTTATGGAAATAGCATGATCTATTCCCATAATCAAACACTAAAAACTGTGGAACGCTGCAACGCTGGCTATAACTAACGTCAACAAGCCTTAAAGATTATGCTACTGTAACGTTAACGCTAGCAGTGAATTAGGCTATGTGTTAATGTTATATTTAATTTATTTTATCATTCTCCTAATTCATTCATTCATTTATTGATTTATAGGCTTGTGCTAGTGCCGAGGGCTACAGTAGCCTCATACTGCTGTTCTTTCGGCCAGAATCGTCCGGGACTCTCAGCGAGACTATGAGTAGTACGAGATTGAATGTTAACGAAAACTCACCCGGCTGTATTCATTTGGAACAAAGTCCTTTCTGTTGATTTTTTTCACCCACGTCTTCCTAACTTCTTGGTTGTCGGTGCGCCCAGGAAATCGGTGCAAACTGTATGGCTGCAAACAAGGCAGTCTTCGTGCAGTAAAGGCTAATGTATTTGATACTTTCTTCTTCCATTGTTGAATTTTCACGCCATTGTTGGCACAGTTTATGACGGAACATGTATTCCCACTCGACCGACTCGACATTATAAAAATATATATTTGTAGAAAGAGAAAAACGCTGGTTAATCTGCGAACCGGTGAAAGTGTCGCTCTGTGGCACACTCCACCAATGGCGGACGGGGTACTTCCGGGGGGGCTGGCCCGAAAAGGTCTATAGCCAGAGTACTCCATATTTGAAACCTCATAACTTCCCCATAAATGCTCCGATTGTGATAAAACACACGTCTCTGTGAAGCCCAGGGCATGGCCTTTCAGAAAAAGGTCATATCATTTATTAAGATATGGCCTTCTGCAAGTGTGGTGGGAATTGGAACTTTGAAGCAACCTCAAAAGCAATGTATTTGCAGGTATGGTAAATATTCATAAAAAATCCAGTGTCCAAGACACATGAAACATTTTACAGGACCTCCTAGGACTGTCAGAAACACATTTCTGGACATATCAGAGCATTTGGGACTTTGAAAAAAATTGACACCCCCTCACTAAGAACACCCCCCCAGGAGTGTCAGAACCACATTTCTGCACTGATCAGAGCATTTGGGACTTTTGTCAAAAATTGCGCCCCCCCCCCCCCCAAAAAAAAAAAAAAAAAAAAATCTCATATTTCAGACTTAAGACCCCTGAGTGGTCCTCTTCCGTCCTGGCGAGTCTCAAAGGTATTGGCGGATGGCGGTTTTGGCTAGTTTTGGGGTCAACTGAGGTTTTCAGCTAACTCACCGATCCGAAAAATGTCACCTCCTGCCGTACAGTGGCAATCAATTGCATTGCCCCCAGCCCGAGGTCACAATTGGTGACCTCGGGAGGCCTATGGGTGTCTCCGGCTCGAGCGGACATCACGGCGTCGAGGGGTGCGTCCGGGCGATGGGAAAAGACCCCCCCGAGCATGCTCCTGTGCCCTGGAGACCCCCATCTCGGCCCCCGAAATCGGCCTCCTAGGCAGTGCGTGTCAATTGCCACTGTACGGCTAAACCGGGACCCATTGAAATGCATTGAAAGTAGTTTTTCAGAGGTCTTTTCGCCCAGGAGCGTTGCAGGCAGGCGGGCTCTTAGCGGCTGCCGATGATGGGAATCGACGCCCTCCGCTCGTCCGAGGACCCCGTTTTGACCCCCGAATTCGCCCCCAAAAATCGCTCTGTAGGCAATGCCGTTTTAATATGCCATTGTATGGCTAAAGTGGGACGGATTGGGGTCTGGCCTCCATGGAGCCCAAAAGTGGTGGTCGGGAGGCTCTGGACGCCTCAGCCCCCCCCCCCCCCCCCCCCCCCCCCCCGCGCAGTGAGCCGTATGCGTACTGGTTAAAACGCATGGCATGAAAAGTTAGGGGAAAACCCATGTTAAATGATAGTACGTGGACACCCTCCTACCTCTGTCAAGAAAAGGCCAAAAGAGATGACTTTTGCACAGATCCTACTCTCTGAGTACCGAGCGAGAATCCAGAGTTCCGGGCTCAATGGACCTTCCCCGGGCTACTTCCGGTCAGGGGCCATGCAGAGGGGCGGGTTCCACGGTTTCCGACTGTCTACCACCACGCGTCACGCGGTGCACGTCCAGTTTCGGAGACGTTCGAGGAACCCCCGGCAACCGGTGAGGCTCAGGCCCGATTTTGCCGTATGGTGGCATATGATTTGAATGGGGCCCATTATTACTGATTTGCCACTGTGCGGCAAAAAAATGATGGTTCCCTTACTGGGCCAACGCAGAGTGCTGGGGGTCCGGGCTGATCGGGGAAGGTTTGGTCCGGGGGGGGGGGAGGGGTTCGCACTCGTCGCCGACCCCAAAGGAGCGCGTTTCCCGGGTCCGGGGACCCATACGGACCCCACCCCCGACCGCCGGGGGTGTCCCTGATCAGCACCAGCTTAGATCATCAGCTGCACAGAGATCTGCATCCACTTTCTGCATTTCTGCTGTGGAAAGATGGTCAGCAACTTGTGAATACCTGCTCAGTGTTTCCCCCAATCGCGCCTCTTCCACCACGACTATTTATAGCCCCACCGCGAGTTCTTCTTCTGCGACCTATAAATTTATAGGCGGCATCCCAATGCATACTGCCACCTAATGGAGCAGAATAGAAATGACACACAACTTTCACAGAGTAAACACTGGAGGCGAGGGCGAGTCAAAAGCCAAAAAACCCAGAAATCACAGCTTCCTCGTTTTCCCAGCATTCCCTCAGTTACACTCAAAAGGCAAAACAGTGCATTACAAAGTTAGTCCATGTTTCCCCATCCTGTTTTCTTTTTTTTTTTCAATCAGATAACAAAAGAATGTGCATGTTGTCTACTGAGCAGCCTGTTCAAAAGAGAGAAAACACAGCTGGAGGCTACATCTGGCCACAAACATCAAATATGTTCACTGGTCAGGGAACAAGTCATGGATGATGGACATCACTTCTGTTTTTCTCCCCACAGAACCGATTATGGCAGCGTGATCATCGAGACCTCCGAGCCATCCAGCCTGACGCAGGCTGCTACAATGACGTGAGTACTCACACACTTCTGAGTCCATCAGCAGCCTGAGCTAACCCTAAACTCCCTATCACTGATGTCCCTGCCGGCTCTACCGCCCGTCCCCCTGCCGGCTCTACCGCCCGTCCCCCTGCCGGCTGGACGTAGCTTTGGCGTAAGGCTGCCCTCCACAGTCTGAAGATGTAACTGCACTCAAGGGGTGTCCCATTTCTAAGTCACAAGATAGCCCTTACACTTACTATTGAGGGCCAAAGGTTGAGAGTGCGGATTGAGGGAGGAATTAGAATTGGCCCTTAGTCAGACCTGTATGGAAAAGAAGAAACAAGAGAGGAAGTGTCCCTCTCACCTGCAGGAGGGGGTGGTCCTCTGTGTTCCAGGCCTTGGTTGGGAGAGAACTTGTCATGTAGAACAAGTGCAGCGTGAAGACTGAATTAGAACGTGGAGACGCCTCTCAGGTGGTTGAGCTTTGATCAGAGCCGTGAGGTAAAGCCGGTCTCCTGCCGTCTCTGTGTCTCTGCAGCTTGTTCCTCCCGTGGGCATGCTGAACAACCCCATGAACGCCGTCACCACCAAGTTCGTCAGAACCTCCACCAATAAAGTCAAGTGTCCTGTGTTCGTTATCAGGGTGAGCACCCACCAACACCTCAGATCAGTTTATCACTGCTCAGCGAGGCTATGAGACATGCCCATGACAGCAATGCCATCACATGACCTCCGGCTGTTTCCCGTCTCCGCCCACAGTGGACTCCTGAAGGTCGTCGGCTGGTGACTGGAGCCTCCAGCGGAGAGTTCACTCTGTGGAATGGACTCACCTTCAACTTTGAGACCATCTTACAGGTGAGTATCCACCCACACAGACAGGGAAGGGAGACGTCACCTGGGTCTTCATGTCACTGAGATGAGTGTCATGGATGCATCAGGAGCCATGTTCAAATCTCTGTATCCCTGTTCTAGTCCTCTGTTTTTGAGTGTAAAAGCACAATAAAAGTCATCTGATCTTAGACAAATATAACCTCGGACAAGAACGACTCATAAGTGTTGTCACAATGTTCTTATTGAGCTGAAATGAAGATGCAGAGATGCTAGACAGTCCTTGAGCAGCAGGAAGTCCCAGTAGTGCTTTGACTTCATCAGTGTGTCACATGGTTGTGGAGGTAAATCAGCACGCTTCCTGATTTTCCTCTGATGAACCAGCTGGTGTCCTGAACTCAGAAGGAAGAAAGAATCAGTGTCCTGTCAGCCTATTTCTGCTAGAAAACTAGGAAGAACCCGCAGGAGAAATATCTGCACTGCTGCCTGTTTTCTACTGACCCTCACCTAAACGACGGCACTATGAAATCCCATTTTATGCAAATTTAACCCCAAGACAGCATATAAAGTAATGAAATATAGACAATTTAAGCAATTATAATTGTAAACTTTATTGTTTTTATACTTTTTAACATGTTGTGTCCAAAAACACATTGTTTTTTTTACCTAGGAACCAGACCCTGCTGGCTAGAAACCAGACCAAGTCGGTTACCAATAGTGCTGTTCTTATGGAGCTTATTGGTACTCCTGCACTGACCCAGTTAGTCACTCGTACCAAAGACTACTACGAGTCCGATAACCAGCCCTACCTAGAAACCAGACCAAGTCGTTACCGACGGTGCTGTTCTTATGGAGCTTATTGGTACTCCTGTACTGACCCAGTTAGTCACTCATACCAAAGACTACTATGAGTCGATACCCAGCCTTACCTAGAAAACAGACCAAGTCGTTACCGACGGTGCTGTTCTTATGGAGCTTATTGGTACTCCTGTTCTGACCCGGTTAGTCACTCATACCAAAGACTACTATGAGTCGATACCCAGCCCTACCTAAAAACCAGACCAAGTCGTTACAGACAGTGCTGTTCTTATGGAGCTTATTGGTACTCCTGTACTGAATCAGTTAGTCACTCGTACCAAAGATTACTACGAGTTGATACCCAGCCCTACCTAGAAACCAGACCAAGTCGTTACAGACGGTGCTGTTCTTATGGAGCTTATTGGTACTCCTGTACTGACCCAGTTAGTCACTCGTACCAAAGATTACTACGAGTCGATACCCAGCCCTACCTAGAAACCAGACCAAGTTCGTTACAGACGGTGCTGTTCTTATGGAGCTTATTGGTACTCCTGTACTGACCCAGTTAGTCACTCGTACCAAAGATTACTACGAGTCGATACCCAGCCTTACCTAGAAACCAGACCGAGTTGCTACCAATGGTAGGTGGTGAACACTCATATCACAGATCCGGGTACCTTGACCCAACGTTTAGCATCCAGCTTCACAGTTCAGCACCAGTTCTTCCTTCTAGAGCAGCTGTGTTACTAACATTCATCATCGGAGAAGACAACCACAGTGTATCAGAAGGAAAGAAGCTTAAGTATGTGGAGATGCGTGATGTCCAATCAGGATGTCGTCATGTGAGGAAATGGGCAGCAGTCAGTGCAGACGACTAATACGGATCATACACATGATCACAAGGACTCGCACCGCGCGTTGAATCTTGCCATCTACAGTTCTATTTTTCATGACAAAGGTGACTGACCTGGCAGGAGCTGCAGACCTCCAAGTCTCTGGAGGTTCACCATCAGTGTGTGAGCAGCTCGATGGAGGACATTGATTCTGATCAGGACACATTGTCCCTGAAGGAAGGATTGTTGATCTGAGCATGCTGATGGTTTCTGAATACATTTAGCCAGACTTCCATGTTTCATTGAGTCCAGAGTCGCTATCATCCAGAATATCAGGAGGGTTGAGTGAAGTCTGTATGTAGTCATGGTGACATTAGCGGTCTCTATCTTCAGGGGTCTGAATGGATGCTTTGACTTTAAATGGTGGTCTCCTCATTGAATTCAAAACCAGCTCTGATCAGTTGTGGATGCTGTGTTAGCAGGCTAGGCTAGGTAGTGATGTCATCTATGGTCATCTTTCCTGATTGTCAAATCCAAACATGAAATGGAGAACCAGAATTACAGGCACAGACATCACTAGTCTTGAATGAGATTGTCAGAGTACATCTTGACGGTGATTTCAACCTCTAAAGGCTGGATTTTAGTGCAGACTGTCAGTAGCTGTGTGTGGCAGTGTTTATGAATGACCACGTGTTGTGATGTCATGTGAATCCTGTTATAAAGACAAAATTCTGGCTCCGTTTGTCCGGGGCAGTGAACCCAGTACCCCATCTGCTCATAGCACTTTGGCTGCTATGAGAATTAAACAGACCCGGTGAACTGTGACAGGTTTGTGCAAACAAATGAGGACATTGATTCTGGCAGACTCTCCACTGTATACACGCTGACGGCTACAACGTAGCCTGATGTGCCGCCCTCTCCAAATGTAACTGCGTATCACATTGATGTGGAGCACAAGGAATTTGATTGCTTTATGAATTGTATTTGAATTTCTTGTTGCTACGTCTTGATTTTTAAGTCGGCAGAACAATCGTCTGCTACAACATCTGTAAAAAGACTGATAACATTTATCAGCACCAACTCTTGTAACTAACCCAACAGATGAAAATTAGCTGCAACCTAACCGGTGCAGTTGAAGAAGTATGCACTGTCAAATAAAATATCCTTTACTTGCACTGTTTCCCTGTCTGAAGCACAAATAGAAAGTAACTTGAAGGAAGCTCAGCAGTGCCCTCCAGTGCATGGTGGTGATAAACCCAGTGACTGTGACGTTGTCTGTATACTCTGGGAGTTTCACAGAAGTGTCCCCTGAGGTGTAGTCATTGGTGTCTAGCGAGAGAAGAGCAGCAGGGGGAGGACACACCCCCGGGGGTGCCGATGCTGATGGTCTGGGTGGTGGGTGCGATGCTCCCCAGCCTCACCTGCCTGTCCATTACGCTGACGTAGACTCTCCGTCAGCATTTCTTCAGTTTTGTGAACCTTTGTTGACTTCGGCGTCTTAGATGTTGACCATCTGTAGCGTGCAGTGACAGTTGCTTCTCTAAAACCATGGCTTATATCATTTCCTCTTGTAATTGTGTAAGCACATGGCTGGATGCCAAAAGATCCTCTATGATCAGATGATTTTTGTGTCTTTATACAAAAAAAATAGAAGATTAAAAAGCGGTACCAAGTTTTGGATAAGAGTGTTGAATGAAAAGTGGCTGTGAACACAACCCTGTGGAACTCCACCACCCGCTCATTTACCAGTAAACTTTAACCTTCCAGCTATGAAGTATAGCATTTCAAACATTGTTAAACTGGTTTTATCAGCTCCAGAACCAGTGCACTCTGATGGTTTAACTGTGACCTGTGTCTTTGCAGGCCCACGACAGCCCAGTTCGGGCCATGACCTGGTCTCACAACGACATGTGGATGTTGACGGCGGACCATGGCGGCTACGTGAAGTACTGGCAGTCCAATATGAACAACGTGAAGATGTTCCAGGCTCACAAGGAGGCCATTAGAGAAGCCAGGTTTACACCCAATCTCCCATTCTCTGTAGCTCAGGCTGGTCCGCGCTGCTGGCTGCCGGCCACACGGGGGCGCTGCCACATGTTCTGTTTATTCTGTATGTGTGTGCTGTTGCAACACTGCAGTGATCTTTTGTTGATATTCTTCTTGATGTGGCTGAAGAGCCGTCTTTGTACTCCAACGCTTGATGTGTTGAATAAAGTCATCATCTCTAACTGGTTTGGGTCGACGCCAGGAGATCAATAAAGGCCCAGAACCAATAAAGTTTGAGCAGGGATCAATAAATAAAGAGTCACACTGCTGCCGGTATGAACCAGCTCCAACTGGCAGCTGGTCGTGTTTAAATAAAGATTTGAACTCCACATGTGCACCTGAATGCTCATACTCTTTCCGTGATGCAGCAGGACCGCACCCTCACCTTCCAGATGTACAGAGTGATGTCACTAGGATGTCAGGGCACAGAGGACATCACACAGACAGGATCACCTGACCGGCCCACCTGAGTTCCAGCCAGGTGATCCAATTCCCCCACTCCTCATTACCTGGGACTACATTACCCATGAGCCTCAGCAGGAGCTGAACGTCTGTCTCTGACAGTGATGGCTATGATGCGTCCGCTAGGTACATGTTCATACGTTACAACTGTTGGAGCCGAATAGGGGACGACGTGTAGCTCCATTACCTGTTACTTTTAACAAATGGATTTGCAAATAGAAAATGGGGCGGATAAAAAACACCTCTGTTTAGGGTCTAAAAAGGAATATTTCTGCCAGACTTTGACATCCTGGACCATGACTTCTGAGTTCCTTACAGATGCATCTGGTTACCAAGGTTCATTCAGTTCCCAACTCCTTATCTGCCACTGTGTTTAAGATGAAAATTATTTTAGCAAAGGAGAAATTAAGTTGTCAAAAATGAGCACCTATCACCGTTGTTCCTGGGAAGAGTTCTGGGAGGAGAAACCACAACTGTTGTCCCGTCTAGACGGCGCTAGTTTTCCTGGGAGAGGTGGAATAAAGACGTGAGCTTGATCCAGTTACAAGGTTCCACCTCAGTAAATCAGACACTGTGGAGATGACGGTGACTCCCCCCCTCTGCTGGAAACTACCAGAAAAATGACCCCAAGTAGTGCTAGTCCCATTCAGACCAGTGGTCCAGGAGGTTGGCCTTGTGTTCCTGGCGGTCAGACATGTTCTTGGAGGTTGGTCTTGTCTTCTAAGAGCCCAGACTTGTGTTTTAGGTTGGCCTTGTGTTCTAGCTTGGACTTCTGTTCTAAGTTTTAGGAGGTCTCGGTGGTCGACATTGTGTTCCAAGTGGTCAGCCTAATGGTGGTGGAGGCAAACCTTGTGTTCTCAGCGATCTAGGTTGTCCTTGCGCTCTAAGTGGTTTCGGTGGCCAGCCTTGAGGTCTAGGTGGTTTCGGTGGCTGGCCTTGAGGTCTAGGTAGTTTCTGTGGCCGGCCTTGAGGTCTAAGTAGTTTTGGTGGCCAGCCTTGAGGTCTAAGGGATTTCTGTGGCCGGCCTTGAGGTCTAGGTGGTTTCGATGGTGGGCCTTGAGGTCTAAGTAGTTTTGGTGGCCAGCCTTGAGGTCTAAGGGATTTCTGTGGCCGGCCTTGAGGTCTAGGTGGTTTCTGTGGCTGGCCTTGAGGTCTAAGTAGTTTTGGTGGCCAGCCTTGAGGTCTAAGGGATTTCTGTGGCCGGCCTTGAGGTCTAGGTGGTTTCGGTGGCGGGCCTTGGGGTCTAAGTAGTTTTGGTGGCCGGCCTTGAGGTCTAGGTGGTTTTGGTGGCCGGCTTTGAGGTCTAAGTGGTTTCGGTGGCGGGCCTTGAGGTCTAAGTAGTTTTGGTGGCCGGCCTTGAGGTCTAAGGGATTTCTGTGGCCGGCCTTGAGGTCTAGGTGGTTTCGGTGGCCGGCCTTGAGGTCTAGGTGGTTTCGGTGGCCGGCCTTGAGGTCTAGGTGGTTTCGGTGGCCGGCTTTGAGGTCTAGGTGGTTTCGGTGGCTGGACTTGAGGTCTAAGGGGTTTCGGTGGCCGGCCTTGAGGTGCAGGTGGTTTCGGTGGCCGGCCTTGAGGTCCAAGTGGTTTCTGTGGCCGGCCTTGAGGTCTTCATTGCTCTAGTTTGTGGAGTTTCTAGGGAAATGAAACAATCGCCAGGTTTCCAGGTGTTCAACAGGAAGTCCAGGGGAGGTGGGCGGGCTCTCTGGTTCAGCATAGTTAACTAGCAGGGGTACCTGGCATGTAAGAAGCTTCTGGAAACCAACGCTACACTGGCAGTGTTGTACTGCAGATAGGTGTTATCACTGACATGAGAATGATCAGTAGAAAACCACCAAGAGAAATGTGTTGATGCCTGAAAGACCACCGTAGACCACAAGAACAACTTTCATTCTCCCATGAGTGTCTCTGTCTCTGGCTGAACTGCAGGGACATGCTTGTCCCACTTCCAGGAACCACACACTGAGTCCCATTAGCTATTTTCCTAGTAGTGAGCCAGTCCAGGCCAGACCAAACCAGACCTCTACCTTCTTCAGTCAGTCTCATGCTTCCACCACAACCACCCAGAGCTGTTCCTGTCCAGACCCTTGCCCCTGCAGCCACCAGGGGGCGCCTCAGTGTCCAGAACTGTGCATCTGCATGTGTGGCCTCCTCAATGAGAACATGACAGAAGTTGACTAAACCAGCTTCATAGCAGTGAAGACCTCTAAGGGGGTCAGGTGATTCATGAGACCAGGAGAGCTGGTCTTTGGACTTGGTAAGTTCTAGACTGAAATCACAGAGGGCAGATGTTTAAATGTTGAAACAATAAAAGGCTGTAGGGTAAATCCAGGGTAAAGCCCTCCTCGCTCCTGGGGGAGAGTCTCAATTCAAGTCTGGCCTTTTACCGCTCCAAATCAATTGAACATGTCACTGCGTTGTAAATGGAGGATGTGGAGTGGACTGAGAAACCTGCAGAAACAGTTTTCCTTGTTTGTGGCGGTGGTGTTGGTCGTGTCCATCAGGGATCAGAGTTGTTCTGGGCCCAGGTCCATAAAACCCTCTGGTGACTGTAGATGGAGTATCACAGTAGGCTGCCATATTTCCTTCTCATTTAAAACAACTCTAATTCATTCATCTTTGAACCTGGAATATTTTCAACGCTTTCAGTTCAGTTCTGTAGCTGGGTGTCTTTCAGCTTTATCGATCCAGATTATTGACGAGTCTGTGAACTAGCTCTACTTTTCTTGGCTTCATTTGGGTCTGAGCTGGTTCAGTTCCAGGTTACAGTTACAACAGGTGACATGCCACATATCCTCTCTGAAAAGAGTCACATCACCCAGCAACCCAACTGTGGGAGCTCTGGAGGTCGCCATCCTGGAGGGTCTGACTTCGCCAATCCCCACTTAAAACACGAATAGTTGTCATGGACACCCCCACCTGAACTCTGTTACCACAACCTAGCTGGTTTTAGCTTAGCTTCCCTCATGCTTACCCATGATTCTAACTAACATTAGCTTATGGATTCCTTCCAGACCAACCCAGAATCACTCTGTACCGACACTACAACACAGTAGTAAAAGACAAAAGGAATGGTATCTTTGCATTAAAATTATTCTGCTCTGTTAGCTTTTCGTTCACAGCTCAGAATTCAAGACAGCACACAAGTAGCTAAACTGATGACAACCAACCATTAACCAATGCTATCTGTCAGTCAAGAGATCCCACATGTTCTTCATCTGGTTAAATTATATTAAACCATGAATTCATGCATGATTGAGATGAATTCTGTCATATATTTATCAAAGATGTCAAAAAATATCTTTGGAGACCAGAACTGTTGTTTATATCAGACTATAAGTAAGTTTATTTTTGCTGTAAAGTGAATGAAGATTGACTCACTGTTGGAGCCAGCCTCTAGTGGCCATTAAAGGA
This sequence comes from Hirundichthys speculiger, assembly GCA_018398805.1. NCBI lineage: Eukaryota > Metazoa > Chordata > Actinopteri > Beloniformes > Exocoetidae > Hirundichthys > Hirundichthys speculiger. The sequence continues at coordinate 80,278 of JAGFBZ010002134.1, forward strand.
ACTGCAGCCTCTAGTGGTCCTTGGAGGAACTGCAGTCTCTAGTGTTCAGTAGAGGAACTGCAGCCTCTAGTGGTCAGTAGAGCAGTGGTGCGCAAACTGTGGTACACATACCTCTGGTGGTACGCGGGGGAACGTCATGACTTGCCACATTTTCACTTTTTTATTTATTTTTTATTAAATTAGAAACATTCAGAATCAGAATCAGAATCAGATTTATTATTGTCACTGAGCCAGCGTCCCAACACAGTGAAATTTGTCTTCCCAGTACACCGTCCAAGAGATACAATGCATTATAAATACGTTTCAAAAGAAATCCAGGTACATAATTACAATAAGGAAAAACATCTCTCCTGTGAATTTAAAACTAATTGAGAAGGCATATATACCTATATTTTTAAATTGGTCATCATGGTGGTACTCAGAGAGCTCAACAATTTCTCAGGTGGTACACAGTATGAAAATTTGAGAACCACTGCAATAGAGGAACTGCAGCCTCTAGTGGTCAGTGGAGGAACTGCAGCCTCTACTGTTCAGTAGAAGAACTGCAGTCTCTAGTGTTCGGTAGAGGAACCGCAGCCTCTAGTGTTCGGTAGAGGAACCGCAGCCTCTAGTGTTCGGTAGAGGAACCGCAGCCTCTAGTGTTCGGTAAAGGAAGTGCAGCCTCTAGTGTTCGGTAGAGGAACCGCAGCCTCTAGTGGTCGGTGGAGGAAGTGCAGCATCTACTGTTCGGTAGAGGAGCCGCAGCCTCTAGTGTTCGGTAGAGAAACCGCAGCCTCTAGTGTTCGGTAGAGAAACCGCAGCCTCTAGTGTTCGGTAGAGGAGCCGCAGCCTCTAGTGTTCGGTAGAGGAGCCGCAGCCTCTAGTGTTCGGTAGAGGAACCGCAGCCTCTAGTGGTCAGTGGAGGAACTGCAGCCTTTACTGTTCAGTAGAAGAACTGCAGTCTCTAGTGTTCGGTAGAGGAACCGCAGCCTCTAGTGTTTGGTAGAGGAACCGCAGCCTATAGTGTTCGGTAAAGGAAGTGCAGCCTCTATTGTTCGGTAGAGGAAGTGCAGCCTCTAGCGTTCGGGAGAGGAAGTGCAGCCTCTAGTGGTCAGTGGAGGAAGTGCAGCCTCTACTGTTCAGTAGAGGAAGTGCAGCCTCTACTGTTCGGTAGAGGAACCGCAGCCTCTAGTGTTTGGTAGAGGAACCGCAGCCTATAGTGTTCGGTAAAGGAAGTGCAGCCTCTATTGTTCGGTAGAGGAAGTGCAGCCTCTAGCGTTCGGGAGAGGAAGTGCAGCCTCTAGTGGTCAGTGGAGGAAGTGCAGCCTCTACTGTTCAGTAGAGGAAGTGCAGCCTCTACTGTTCAGTAGAGGAACCGCAGCCTCTAGTGTTCGGAAGAGGAACCGCAGCCTCTAGCGTTTGGAAGAGGAACCGCAGCCTCTAGCGTTCGGTAAAGGAACCGCAGTCTCTAGCGTTCGGTAGAGGAACCGCAGCCTCTAGCGTTCGGAAGAGGAACCGCAGCCTCTAGCGTTCGGTAGAGGAACCGCAGCCTCTAGTGTTCGGTAAAGGAACCGCAGCCTCTAGCGTTCGGTAGAGGAACCGCAGCCTCTAGCGTTCGGTAGAGGAACCGCAGCCTCAAGTGTTCAGTAGAGGAACCGCAGCCTCTAGTGGTCAGTGGCGGTACCGCAGTCTCTAGTGTTCGGTAGAGGAGCCGTAGCCTCTAGCGATCGGTAGAGGAACCACAGCCTCTAGTGTTTGGTAAAGGGACCGCAGTCTCTAGTGTTCGGTAGAGGAACCGCAGTCTCTAGTGTTCGGTAGAGGAACCGCAGCCTCAAGTGTTCGGTAGAGGAACCGCAGCCTCTAGTGTTCGGTAGAGGAACCGCAGCCTCTAGTGTTCGGTAGAGAAACCGCAGCCTCTAGTGTTCGGTAGAGGAACCGCAGTCTCTAGTGTTCGGTAGAGGAACCGCAGCCTCTAGTGTTCAGTAGAGGAACTGCAGCCTCAAGTGTCCCCTAAAGGAACTGCAGCCTCTAGTGTTCGGTAGAACTGCAGCCTCAAGTGTTCCCTAAAGGAACTGCAGCCTCTTCTGACCACTGGAGGAGCCGCAGCCTCCGGTGGTTGGTGGAGGAACTGCAGTTATCCATACTTTCTTTTATACTGGGCACTTGTAATAAAAGTGTGAAGCTGCACCTAATTTTAGATTGAATTAGAGAGTGCCATTAAAAATGTAATCTTAAACTAAAGTTAGCTGGCTTCAGTTAACTTGCTGTTTAACACTAGCTGAAGTTAGCCAGGTCCGATGAACTTGCAGTGTTAAATTAAATTTGTCTGTCTCCACTAAACTCATATTTTTGAACTGGTCAACATTAGCTGCAGTTGTCTGGCTCCAGTGTACTTGTATTGTGAAGCAAGTTATAAAATGTTTGCTGTTGAAGTTAAACGTAGCATGGTTAGCGCCTTCTCATGTCTGGAAACATCTAACATCCACCTTTGTTGACAGGTGAATCAGATATGGGACGTGATCAGAGAGAGTACTGTTAGCTTTGCTGATGACCAGTGAAGCTCAAAGGTTATCAAACACCCTTCCTGTTATAACTTAACACATAACCACTGGACCTAATGAGCTTCTAATTTAAATTCATACATCTGTTTGTGTGAAAATGGTAATATTTACAGATCTCCACGGCCGGCTTCTTTTTCAACATTAGTCATTCTGTGGTGAAATGAGTTTCTGATAAAAAACTTAATTTTTCGGAGTTCCACAACCAACCTGCAAACTTACATTGAAGCTATTAAAGAAAAACGCTAAGACACGGTATTTGGATGAACCTGTTCAGTTAGTTAATAGTTCAGTTAGTTCTAGAATGACAGTGGTTGGACTGTTTGTTCGGTATTTAGAATCTGAGCCATACAAGGGAATCTAAAGACGGCGTGATGATTATTTTAAAGTGTTTCATCAACGCACAAACACTGTACGGAAGATCCAGAAGAGGATCCCTCTCCAAGATCCAGAATGGGAGTAGGAGTCCATCTCTCATCCTAACTTGGCTCCAAGATTCAGAGGAGGACTCCTTTTCTGAGATCTGGAAGATTCCGTCACTGAGATCCATGGGTGGAGTCCTCTCGACTGATCAGTCAAATCAATCAATAACGAGATGTGGATCACACACTGGTCCGGTTCAGAAAAGTCTAAAGAGCTGCTGACCTGAATGAATACCTGAACCATGTCTGTGTTCAGCCAACACCCAGATCAGCATCAGAGACTAGTCCAGCTGGTGACTAGGACCTAAACCAAGACTGTACCATCACAGACCAGACAAACATCAGACACTGGTCTGGTTGAGAAGAGTGTTTAAACAGCTTCTGACCTGAGCTTGGACCCTGGCCAGGACCTAAACCAGGTCTGAGTTCAGTTGTAGTCGATGTCCAGCAGATGGAGCTGTTCAGCAGCAACAGAACTCCAGCAACACATCAGTTCTACCAGAGCCTTGGTTGTGTGAATCACTGACCTTGTTGGGACCAGTGGTCCTGGTGGGGACCAAAACTTGATCCTGATGGGAAAATTTCTGACGACCTGGTTTGGGTTAGAAGTTGAAGTTTGGATTACGCTGGAAAGGAAGAATCCTGACATGGATGGATGGATGGATGGATGGACAGACGGACGATCTATGGACAGACTGGATGGATGGGCGAACTGGACAGACTGATTGATGGATAGATGGATGGACGATCTATGGACAGACTGATTGATGGATGGACGATCTATGGACAGACTGATGGATGGACGATGGATGGACGATCTATGGACAGACTGGATGGATGGATGGACAGACTGATGGATGAATGAATGGATGGACGTACGAACTATGGACAGACTGATTGATGGATGATGGACGGACAATCTATGGACAGACTGATTGATGGATGATGAACAGACGATCTATGGACAGACTGATTGATGGATAGATGGATGGACGGACGATCTATGGACAGACTGATTGATGGATAGATGGATGGACGGACGATCTATGGACAGACTGATTGATGGATAGATGGATGGACGATCTATGGACAGACTGATTGATGGATAGATGGATGGATGGACGATCTATGTACAGACTGATTGATGGATGGATGGACAGACAATCTATGGACAGACTGATTGATGGATAGATGGATGGACGGACGATCTATGGACAGACTGATTGATGGATAGATGGATGGATGATCTATGGACAGACTGATGGATGGATGGACAGACTGATGGATGAATGAATGGATGGACGTACGAACTATGGACAGTCTGATTGATGGATAGATGGATGGACGATCTATGGACAGACTGATTGATGGATAGATGGATGGACGGACGATCTATGGACAGACTGATTGATGGATAGATGGACGGACGATCTATGGACAGACTGATTGATGGATGATGGATGGACGATCTATGGACAGACTGATTGATGGATGATGGATGGACGATCTATGGACAGACTGATTGATGGATAGATGGATGGACAATCTATGGACAGACTGATGGATGGATGGATGGACAGACAATCTATGGACAGACTGATGGATGGATGGATGGATGGATGGACGATCTATGGACAGACTCATTGATGGATGGATGGATGGACGATCTATGGACAGACTCATTGATGGATGGATGGACAGACAATCTATGGACAGATGGATGGATGGATGGACGGACAATCTATGGACAGACTGATGGACGATCTATGGACAGACGGATTGATGGATAGATGGATGGACGATCTATGTACAGACTGATTGATGGATGATGGACGGACGATCTATGGACAGACTGATTGATGGATAGATGGATGGACGATCTATGGACAAACTGATTGATGGACGATCTATGGATAGACTGATGGATGGATGGATGGTATCTGGACTTGTTTGACTCCTTCAGAATAAGAGGTTTCCTCTGGTTTTCCTCTGGTTCTACTGGAGATCGATCTTCTGACAGATGACTCGTGGTTGTTTCTGTTGTCAGCAGCTTTGATGGGATCGATTAAAGTTGTAAAATAACATATTGATTAGGACCTTCTACACTGATGTTCTGGAGCGTGTCCAGAGAGGTTTAGGGTTAGGGTTCCTCTGGTTCTACCTCTGGAATCAGACTGTAACGTAGCGCCTGATTTCATCTTGTGTTAGAACATTGTTCTGTTATTTGGAGACCGGAGCAGATGAATGTATCTGCTCCGGTCAGGGGCCAAAGGTACATGGTACCCCCATGAACGACTGCTGCCCTCCCTCAAGATGGGTAGCAGAGGTACATGGTACCCCCATGAATGATCAGAGGTACATGGTACCCCCATGAATGACTGCTGCCCATCCTCAGGATGGTTGCTTCTGGTTTTTCTCTCCACATGTCTGACGTGACTCCTCTTCCTCTCCAGTTTCTCTCCCACGGATAACAAGTTTGCCACTTGCTCTGACGATGGCACCGTTCGGATCTGGGACTTCCTGCGCTGCCATGAGGAGAGGATCCTCAGAGGTACGTCTTCCCTCAGATCTGAAGTTCTCAGGGTCAGCCATCTAAATGATGTGGTCCGGTTGCTTCTGCAGGTGCTTGGAGCCACCGGGTCACCTGAGATGGGCTGTCTGTCTTCAACAACTGAAACCTCAGCTTGTTTAACTACTAGATTTAGAAAATTAGATTTAATTTATTTTCAGATTTAAAGTCAAAAATTCCAGAATTTTTCTTGTGAAGAAGCGAGTTCACTAATGTTCACTAATGTGTGGGCTTGTAGAGAATAATGTCTTTTTAGACAGGTTTCTCTCATTTCTCCCAGACCCGCGGATGTGAAGTTCTGGTGAATAAGTGTTGTAGACGGTGGGGGGGCCACTGACCCCCTGCTCACCACCGTGTTGTGTTGCTGTGTGTGCGTCCAGGTCACGGAGCAGATGTGAAGTGTGTGGACTGGCATCCCACAAAAGGCCTGGTGGTGTCCGGCAGCAAGGACAGCCAGCAGCCCATCAAGTTCTGGGACCCCAAGACGGGCCAGAGTCTGGCCACGCTGTGAGTCCAACACACACACACACACACACACACTCTCAAACGTCCTCGCCGTCTGTCGCCATGCTAACCACCTGATCGCCCCCCTGGTCTCAGACACGCCCACAAAAACACTGTGATGGAGGTGAAGTGGAACCTGAACGGGAACTGGCTGCTGACGGCGTCACGTGACCACCTGTGTAAGCTGTTCGACATCAGGAACCTGAAGGAGGAGCTGCAGGTGTTCAGGGGACACAAGAAGGAGGCCACAGGTAACACTGAGCCACATACCCAAGAGACACACCTGAGACACACCTGAGACAACCCCCAACACACACTTAAGACCACTGGGACAACTGAAACACACCTGAGACCAACCATGAGACATGCTTGAAACACACCTGAGACCAACCATGAGACACGTTTGAAACACACCTGAGACCATCCCTGAGACACACCTGAGACCATTCCTGAGACACACCTGAGACCATTCCTGAGACACGCTTGAAAAACACCTGAGACCATCCCTGAGACACACTTGAGACACACCTGAGACCAACCATGAGACACGTTTGAAACACACCTGAGACCAACCATGAGACACGTTTGAAACACACCTGAGACCATTCCTGAGACACACCTGAGACCATTCCTGAGACACGCTTGAAAAACACCTAAGACCATCCCTGAGACACACTTGAGACACACCTGAGACCAACCATGAGACACGTTTGAAACACACCTGAGACCATCCCTGAGACATGCTTGAGACACACCTGAGACCAACCATGACACACGTTTGAAACACACCTGAGACCATCCCTGAGACATGCTTGAGACACACCTGAGACCATCCCTGAGACACGCTTGAAACACACCTGAGACACGCTTGAAACACACCTGAGACACGCTTGAGACACACCTGAGACCATCCCTGAGACACGCTTGAAACACACCTGAGACACGCTTGAGACACACCTGAGACCATCCCTGAGACACGCTTGAGACACACCTGAGACACGCTTGAGACACACCTGAGACCATCCCTGAGACACACTTGAAACACACCTGAGACACGCTTGAAAAACACCTGAGACCATCCCTGAGACACACTTGAAACACACCTGAGACACGCTTGAGACACACCTCAAGCAGGACAGTGCTGGAGATGAAGGACACCTGTTTTCCTGCTACTTTTCTACACCTGTCTCTGACTGGTTCTGTTTTCTCTCCAGCGGTTGCCTGGCATCCGGTCCATGAGGGTTTGTTTGCCAGCGGTGGTTCTGACGGGTCTCTGCTCTTCTGGCACACCGGGTGAGGACACGTGCAGACACCTGAGAGCGTTTGGGTGGACGTGTTTGTGTTGACTGTAGGTGAACCTGGTTTCAGGGTGGAGAAGGAGGTGGGAGGCATGGAGATGGCTCATGAGGGGATGATCTGGAGTCTGGCGTGGCACCCGCTGGGTCACATCCTGTGTTCCGGCTCCAACGACCACACCAGGTACGTCTGAGCGCCGCTGGATGCTCCTCAGCACCTCCCCATACTTCCTGCTGACATCTGTGTCTGCTTCTCCTCCACAGTAAGTTCTGGACCAGGAACCGACCTGGAGACAAGATGAGGGACCGCTACAACCTGAACCTGCTGCCAGGGATGTCAGAGGACGGCGTGGAGTACGGTGAGCCTCCAGGACCACTGTGACTAGGCGCCTCCTTTACTAAGACTGCCGTGGATTTCATAGAAAATCTTTGCATGGAAATTTTATTTTATTTTTGGCACTAGTGGCCTTTATTTGACAGTGAAGGAGAGACAGGAAACGAGGCAGAGAGAACGGGGAAGACGGGCAGCAAAGGGTCATTCAGGAGTCTAACCAGGAAACAGCAGCAAAAGGATTGTAGCCTCTGTAGATGGGCCGCCTGCCGTAACCGCTGTGACACGGCCCGGTGGTGCAGTGATTCTGGTACCTCAGAATCACACCATCTTCTCCACAATGTGAAGCAACAATGCAGCTCTCCTTGTGAGGGTGGTCCAGGAACATCCCCCTGGTCCTGATAGGATGGTCCAGGAACATCCCCCTGGTCCTGTCAGGGTGGTCCAGGAACATCCCCCTGGTCCTGATAGGATGGTCCAGGAACATCCCCCTGGTCCTGATAGGATGGTCCAGGAACATCCCCCTGGTCCTGACAGGGTGGTCCAGGAACATCCCCCTGGTCCTGACAGGATGATCCAGGAACATCCCCCTGGTCCTGATAGGATCAGAAACAGCTGCTGGAGACCTGAAACAGCTGTTGGATTTTGAAACAGCTGCTGGAGACCCGAAACAGCTGTTTGAGATCAGAAACAGCTGCTGGAGACCTAAACCAGCTGTTGGAGGTCTGAAACAGCTGTTTGAGATCAGAAACAGCTGTTGGAGGTCTGAAACAGCTGCTGGAGACCTGAAACAGCTGTTTGATATCAGAAACAGCTGCTGGAGACCTGAAACAGCTGTTGGAGGTCTGAAACAGCTGCTGGAGACCTGAAACAGCTGTTTGAGATCAGAAACAGCTGCTGGAGACCTAAACCAGCTGTTGGAGGTCTGAAACAGCTGTTTGAGATCAGAAACAGCTGTTGGGGGTTTGAAACAGCTGCTGGAGACCTGAAACAGCTGTTTGAGATCAGAAACAGCTGTTGGAGACCTTAAACAGCTGTTGGAGGTCTGAAACAGCTGTTTGAGATCAGAAACAGCTGTTGGAGGTCTGAAACAGCTGCTGGAGACCTGAAACAGCTGTTGGAGGTCTGAAACAGCTGCTGGAGACCTTAAACAGCTGTTTGAGATCAGAAACAGCTGCTGGAGACCTAAACCAGCTGTTGGAGGTCTGAAACAGCTGTTGGAGATCAGAAACAGCTGTTGGAGGTCTGAAACAGCTGTTGGGGGTTTGAAACAGCTGTTTGAGATCAGAAACAGCTGTTGGAGACCTGAAACAGCTGTTGGAGGTCTGAAACAGCTGTTGGAGGTTTGAAACAGCTGCTGGAGACCTGAAACAGCTGCTGGAGACCTGAAACAGCTGTTGGAGACCTTAAACAGCTGTTGGAGACCTGAAACAGTTGTTGGATCAAAAATTTTAAAACCTGAATCAGAGAAGAAAACTCAAGATCCGATTCTGTAAAGGAGACAACCATCTTTCTCTGTTCGTCTTTTTTCTCCATCAGTTCTAAAACCATCTTCGTTTTCTGTATTCGTTGTCATTCGGAAAAGAGCTGACTGCGCTCTCATTTACAGAAGTTGATTTCTTGGTTCTAGATTCTAGAGTTTTCCTTCTCTGATTCAGGACTTTGGTTCTCAGATTTTTGATTTGGATTCACATTAAACATGGTGCTGAAATTGAATTTCACGCGTGATGGGGGAACGATTGTAAATCCTCGCCAGCCAATGGACAGGAACCTCCCAAAAGTGTGTACGACCAGACATAAATAGTCCGTTGAGCACCACACATCCTCACGTTCATTTCACTTGTAGTATATCTGAATGTGAGCGAGGAAAATGGGGTTCAGATGTTTTTGGTGTATACAGAAGGTTAGCACGTGGCTGCACCGTCACGGACCTGCATTTGTGTTTCAGATGACGTGGAGCCCAACAGCGTGGCGGCCATCCCTGGGATGGGCATCCCTGAGCAGCTGAAGGCCGCCATGGAGCAGGAGCAGAGTAGTACGTCTCTTTATGAAAGCCCTCAGATCGTACTGGATCAGCAAGTGCTCTGCACTCGGGTAGAACTCATTTGTGTTGTCCTTGTGCAGATAAAGAGGCAGCTCCAGAGGTGGAGATGTCCATCCCTGGACTAGACTGGGGCATGGATGAGGTCATGGGGAAGGATGCCAAGAAGGTCCCTCAGAAGAAGGTCCCATACGCCAAACCGATTCCAGCACAGTTCCAGCAGGTAAGCGTCCACACACACGGACCTATGAAGACAGCAGGCGTCCTCAGGTCTGCCGCTGAGTCGGGTGTCTCTTCCCACAGGCCTGGGCTGAGAACAAAGTACCCATGATGCCTCCTTCCGGAGACCTACCCAAGGACAGGAAGGTGGAGCAGAAAGGGGATGGTAAGAAGAAGACACAGGCCGAATTCGAACAGGAGATGGCGGCGCTGCAGTACACCAACCCACTGCTGCTAGAGGTGAGGCTCCTCTTCTGCCGGGCCACGTGAGACCAGCTGGTTCATTCATGTCCATGTGAAATGATATACCACCTGAACACCAGTTAGACCTGACTGAGGCCAGTCAGACTTCAATAAAAACCAGCTATAGCTAGTTAATGACACCAGTTTAGACCTAGATGAAACCAGTTAATGACACCAGTTTAGACCTAGATGAAACCAGTGAATGATGCTAGTTTAGACCTAGATGAAACCAGTTAATGACACCAGTTTAGATCTAGATGAAACCAGTTAATAACACCAGTTTAGACCTAGATGAAACCAGTGAATGACACCAGTTTAGACCAAGATGAAACCAGTTAATAACACCAGTTTAGACCAAGATGAAACCAGTTAATGACACCGGTTTAGATCTAGATAAAACCAGTTAATAACACCAGTTTAGACCAAGATGAAACCAGTTAATAACACCAGTTTAGACCAAGATGAAACCAGTTAATGACACCGGTTTAGATCTAGATAAAACCAGTTAATAACACCAGTTTAGACCAAGATGAAACCAGTTAATAACACCAGTTTAGACCAAGATGAAACCAGTTAATGATACCAGTTTAGACCAAGATGAAAGCAGTTAATAACACCAGTTTAGACCAAGATGAAACCAGTTAATGACACCGGTTTAGATCTAGATAAAACCAGTTAATAACACCAGTTTAGACCAAGATGAAACCAGTTAATGACACCGGTTTAGATCTAGATGAAACCAGTTAATGACACCGGTTTAGACCTAGATGCAACCAGTTAATGACACCAGTTTAGACCTAGATGAAACCAGTTAATGACACCAGTTTAGACCTAGATGAAACCAGTTAATGTCACCAATTTAGACCTAGATGAAACCAGTTAATGACACCAGTTTAGACCTAGATGAAACCAGTGAATGATGCTAGTTTAGACCTAGATGAAACCAGTTAATGATACCAGTTTAGACCAAGATGAAAGCAGTTAATAACACCAGTTTAGACCAAGATGAAACCAGTTAATGACACCGGTTTAGACCAAGATAAAACCAGTTAATGACACCAGTTTAGATCTAGATGAAACCAGTTAATGACACCAGTTTAGACCAAGATGAAACCAGTTAATGACACCGGTTTAGATCTAGATGAAACCAGTTAATGACACCAGTTTAGACCTAGATGAAACCAGTTAATGACACCAGTTTAGACCTAGATGAAACCAGTTAATGACACCAGTTTCAGACCTAGATGAAACCGGTTATTGACCCTGGTTGTTTCTCTGTCTCTGCAGCAGATGAAGATGGACCGGATGAACCAGATGAACACAGAGGGAAACATGGGGCCCCCCCAGGGCCCGGGCTCTGTGTCGTCCTTCCCTGGACCTGGGGGTCCTGGAGGCCCCATGCCTCCTGGCCAGCAGGGCTTTGCTCCTAACATGCCCCCTCAGCAGATGTCCAACAACATGGGGCCACCCATGGGCTCCGGGACCATGCAGCCTCCTTTCATGCAGCCTGGACAGATGGGGCCCCCCTCTGGACCACAGTCTCACCAGGGCCCCCCTCAGAGCATGATGGGACCCTCAGACATGCAGGGGCCACAGAGACATCCGGGCCCCCCAAGAAACATGGGCCCTCAAGGACCTCACGGCATTGGGCCCAGAGGAATGCAGGGTCCCCCTGGTGGAATGATGGGCCCCCCTCCACGTGGAATGGGCTCTAGGGACACTCAAGGGCTGCCACCTCAGGGGGGAATGATGCCGCCTCAAGGGAACATGATGCAGGGGGGGATGATGGGGCCCCCACCAAGGACACATGGTAACATCCCCAACAACTACATGCAGGGGCCCCCAGGAGGGATGCACGGGCCTCCTGGAAACATGCAGGGGCCTCAAGGTAACATGCAAGGACCACATGGAAACATGCAGGGGCCCCCTGGAAACATGCAAGGACCACATGGAAACATGCAGGGGGCTCATGGAAACATGCAGGGGCCGCATGGAAATATGCAGGAGCCCCCCTACATGCAGCACCAGGTGAGTCCAGGACCAGGCCCAGTAGGGTTCTGAAGGTGTAGAAGGAGGACTAACGCTGTTCTGTTTGTGCAGGGCCAGAACTCAGGGCCCATGATGCACGGGATGAGCCAGCAGGGGCCCAACAACAAAGGTAAGGAGACCCATCCCCGATTCAGACCCTGCTGTTCCTGATCAGAACACAAAATACAGGCACCATGCAGCATCTACATGTAGATATCTATAACTGGTGTCACGCAGCATCTACATGTAGATATCTATAACTGGTGTCACGCAGCATCTACATGTAGATATCTATAACTGGTGTCACGCAGCATCTACATGTAGATATCTATAACATCTACATGTAGATATCTATAACTGTAGTAGTCACGCAGCATCTACATGTAGATCTACATGTAGATATCTATAACATCTACATGTAGATATCTATAACATCTACATGTAGATATCTATAACATCTACATGTAGATATCTATAACTGGTGTCACGCAGCATCTACATGTAGATATCTATAGTATCTATATCTGGTGTCACGCAGCATCTACATGTAGATATCTATAACTATCTACATGTAGATATCTATAACTGTGTCACAGCATCTACATGTAGATATCTATAACTGGTGTCACGCAGCATCTACATGTAGATATCTATAACTGGTGTCATGCAGCATCTACATGTAGATATCTATAACTGGTGTCACGCAGCATCTACATGTAGATATCTATAACATCTACATGTAGATATCTATAACATCTACATGTAGATATCTATAACATCTACATGTAGATATCTATAACATCTACATGTAGATATCTATAACATCTACATGTAGATATCTATAACTGGTGTCACGCAGCATCTACATGTAGATATCTATAACTATCTACATGTAGATATCTATAACATCTACATGTAGATATCTATAACATCTACATGTAGCATATCTACATGTAGATATCTATAACTGGTGTCACGCAGCATCTACATGTAGATATCTATAACATCTACATGTAGATATCTATAACATCTACATGTAGATATCTATAACTGGTGTCACGCAGCATCTACATGTAGATATCTATAACTGGTGTCACGCAGCATCTACATGTAGATATCTATAACTGGTGTCACGCAGCATCTACATGTAGATATCTATAACTGGTGTCACGCAGCATCTACATGTAGATATCTATAACATCTACATGTAGATATCTATAACTGGTGTCACGCAGCATCTACATGTAGATATCTATAACTGGTGTCACGCAGCATCTACATGTAGATATCTATAACATCTACATGTAGATATCTATAGTAGATATCTATAACTATAACTGGTGTCACGCAGCATCTACATGTAGATATCTATAACATCTACATGTAGATATCTATAACATCTACATGTAGATATCTATAACTGGTGTCACGCAGCATCTACATGTAGATATCTATAACATCTACATGTAGATATCTATAACTGGTGTCACGCAGCATCTACATGTAGATATCTATAACTGGTGTCATGCAGCATCTACATGTAGATATCTATAACTGGTGTCACGCAGCATCTACATGTAGATATCTATAACTGGTGTCACGCAGCATCTACATGTAGATATCTATAACATCTACATGTAGATATCTATAACTGGTGTCACGCAGCATCTACATGTAGATATCTATAACTGGTGTCATGGAGTATCTACATGTAGATATCTATAACACCTACATGTAGTATCTACATGTAGATATCTATAACACCTACATGTAGATATCTATAACATCTACATGTAGATATCTATAACATCTACATGTAGATATCTATAACTGGAGTCACGCAGCATCTACATGTAGATATCTATAACTGGTGTCACGCAGCATCTACATGTAGATATCTATAACATCTACATGTAGATATCTATAACATCTACATGTAGATATCTATAACTGGAGTCACGCAGCATCTACATGTAGATATCTATAACTGGTGTCACGCAGCATCTACATGTAGATATCTATAACATCTACATGTAGATATCTATAACATCTACGTGTAGATATCTATAACATCTATATGTAGATATCTATAACTGGTGTCACGCAGCATCTACATGCAGATATCTATAACATCTACGTGTAGATATCTTCTAGCTTTTCTCATTCCCTGTAAACAGTCTCTGCTTCTGTCCCGTAGACCCTCGGGGGACACTGTCGAGCCACCACATGGGCCCTCCTGACCGGCAGGGTCCTGGAGGACAGGACCAGGGTTCTGGACCGTACTGGGGGGACAACCAGCAGGGACGGCGTCCACCGCAGGACTTCGACGGAGCGCAGGACTTTCACGGTAGAGGAGAAGAAAGCTGGAGAACCGGTCCAGGTCCTGGGTACCAGAGTGGACGGAGCGGGGGCCACAGAGGAGGAGGAGGAGGGCACCGTGGAGGGGGGAACGGGGGGAGCTGGGGTCATGATGAGCAGTTCAGCGGAGGAGACTTCAGAGGACGAAGGGAGGACAGGTGAGACACCTCAGTCCGAAGGAGGGGTATCACCTGTCGCTGATGGTCCTAACTGAACTGGACTCTATTCCAGGTTCCGAGGGGGGGGTCCGGGCCGATCTGGTCGGGTCTACGCTGACGACTACAGCCAGGAGGAAGGCTTCGACGGCCCCGAGGACATGGGCCGAGGTTGGGACACCGGAGCCAGAGGGAGGCCGCCACGAGGAGGAGGACCCCCGAGAGGATCAGGCGGTGAGGAACCGGGTCTCTGGAGCAGCCGGGCCTCCCGGGTTTGATCTGGGACTGGATCATGACGCGGTTCTTTGTCCTCAGGTCACGACGGCTACCGGGACGGGCAGCAGATGCACGACGGCTCGTCTTCGGCCGGTCGGGAGCGTCCGTCGTCTCTGCAGGGGATGGACATGGCCTCGCTTCCCCCACGCAAGCGTCCCTGGCAGGACGGGCCCGGAACCGGGGACCACCGAGAGAGGGAGTCCCCTGGAGCTGACGGAGGTGAGCACACTGCAGACAGAACCAGACTGGACCAGCACTGGTCCCAGTCAGAGCTGATCCAGTCTTCTTCCAGTTGTTCCAGAACCAGACTGGACCAGCACTGGTCCCAGTCAGAGTTGACCCAGTCTTCCTCCAGTTGTTCCAGTAGAAGCAGACTGGACCACCACTGGTCCTAGTCAGAGTTGATCCAGTTGTTCCAGTAGAACCAGACTGGACCACCACTGGTCCCAGTCAGAGTTGATCCAGTTGTTCCAGTAGAACCAGACTGGACCAGCACTGGTCCCAGTCAGAGTTGATCCGGTCTTCCTCCAGTTGTTCCAGTAGAAGTAGACTGGACCAGCACTGGTCCTAGTCAGAGTTGATCCAGTTGTTCCAGTAGAACCAGACTGGACCACCACTGGTCCTAGTCAGAGTTGATCCAGTTGTTCCAGTAGAACCAGACTGGACCACCACTGGTCCCAGTCAGAGTCGATCCAGTTGTTCCAGTAGAACCAGACTGGACCACCACTGGTCCCAGTCAGAGTCGATCCAGTTATTCCAGTAGAACAAGACTGGACCACCTCTGGTCCCAGTCAGAGTTGATCCAGTTGTTCCAGTAGAACCAGACTGGACCACCACTGGTCCTAGTCAGAGTTGATCCAGTTGTTCCAGTAGAACCAGACTGGACCACCACTGGTCCCAGTCAGAGTCGATCCAGTTGTTCCAGTAGAACCAGACTGGACCACCACTGGTCCCAGTCAGAGTTGATCCAGTTGTTCCAGTAGAACCAGACTGGACCACCACTGGTCCCAGTCAGAGTCGATCCAGTTGTTCCAGTAGAACCAGACTGGACCACCTCTGGTCCCAGTCAGAGTTGATCCAGTTGTTCCAGTAGAACCAGACTGGACCACCACTGGTCCCAGTCAGAGTTGATCCAGTTGTTCCAGTAGAACCAGACTGGACCACCTCTGATCCCAGTCAGAGTTGATCCAGTTGTTCCAGTAGAACCAGACTGGACCACCACTGGTCCCAGTCAGAGTCGATCCAGTTGTTCCAGTAGAACCAGACTGGACCACCACTGGTCCCAGTCAGAGTCGATCCAGTTGTTCCAGTAGAACCAGACTGGACCACCTCTGGTCCTAGTCAGAGTTGATCCAGTTGTTCCAGTAGAACCAGACTGGACCACCACTGGTCCCAGTCAGAGTTGATCCGGTCTTCCTCCAGTTGTTCCAGAACCAGACTGGACCACCTCTGGTCCCAGTCAGAGCTGATCCAGTCTTCCTCCAGTTGTTCCAGAACCAGACTGGACCACCACTGGTCCCAGTCAGAGTTGATCCAGTTGTTCCAGTAGAACCAGACTGGACCACCACTGGTCCCAGTCAGAGTCGATCCAGTTGTTCCAGTAGAACCAGACTGGACCACCTCTGGTCCTAGTCAGAGTTGATCCAGTTGTTCCAGTAGAACCAGACTGGACCACCACTGGTCCCAGTCAGAGCTGATCCAGTCTTCCTCCAGTTGTCCCAGTAGAAGCAGACCAGAAACATTCTGGTATCTTTAATTTTTGTCCCCATGTCTCCACAGGTCGTCTTCAGAGGGACGACGGTGGGTACGGTCCATCTGGAAGAGGCGGCCGAAGCGGGTGGGGTCCTGGAGGACCCGGTCCAGGTCCGGGACCCGGCCCCAGGAGAGGAGGACCACCTCCCAGAGGAGCACCGAGGGGGGGGAGCCGCAGCCGGTAGTCCCTGGGATCGACCCAACAACAATCTCCCACGATCCTCTTCTCCCTGCTGGCTCCTCCACAGGCCTGAGACCAGATCCTGACAGGGTCATGTGACGCTGGCCAGGTGTGGGGTCACCTGTGGCAGGTGTCGGCCGTGTGTGTACAGTAGCTAGAGAGCGCTGGTGGTGTTTGTACGTGTTTTACGGCAGCTCGTCTGCAGCTTTTTGTAACAGATTTCTATGTGTTTGTGTTTTCACCAACGTGGACAATAAAGACTCATCCCTGCGTCTGCGCCTCTTTCTGGATCAGGTTTTGGTTCCACAGGACCCTCAGCTGGGTCTGGTCTGGAGCCGGTTCTTTAACGCGCTCAGGCACCAGAACCAGAACGAGACCACACGGAGGAGATCCTCTTCTTTCTTCCAGCCCGCCACATTACACATGATGTCAGTGTTAGCATTACTCATGCTACATCTGCCCCCTAGTGGACAAAGAATAACATTGATCTTAAAGTAAAAATTATTTAATTGTTGATTTCCCAAAAAAAATATCAAGAGGGGGTTTGCTTATAACTATACGTCAAGGCACCGTTTTCCAACCCTCTACATCTGCTCTTTAACCGCAGACGTCTTTATCACAATCTGTAAATCTCTATATGGGGGAACTGTTGTGCTTGACGGAGGTCTGAGTGTTTTTCTAGTTAATATTGTGATCAACGTCTCTGTTGTGCTTTAGATGACTGAAACGGAAACTGATGTGATTTTTTATTACAGAATAATCTCCATCACTACTGAAGCAGAACCGATCAGGACCAGATTCCAGAAATTATTGATTTATTGTTTGGCGTAATCAACAGGATAAATAATAATCAAGAAATGGAAGGTTCAGGTTTCCATAGCAACCAGCTGATGGCCCTCCTGGGATGTGTTGGCAGGTAGATGTAGATCTGGGTTCATCTGACTCATCATGACTCGGGTTCAGAGGAAAGATAAATTTGTGAGTGTACAAAACTACAAAAACATTTGAGTTTTTCATGAAAAGCAGTCCTTTCTTCCTGGCTTCAGAGAGTGGGGCCCCTGAGGCCCCTAATCCACAGCTGAGCATCAGCTCCGTCATCAGTCATCACAACTGTCACGTGTCCAGGACAGTTATCACAGTTCTGTCTCATCCCACTGGAGGCCCAGATTCGGGTCCCCGCGGGTCTTAAGGTCCATGGGGTCAGAAGGTCCCGGTTCCCAGGTTGGCCCCCTCAGATCGGCATGGTTCTCCCGGTCACAGTCCTCTTGAGGGCGGACGCCGCCACGCCGCCCAGCAGGCGGATCCCGGCGCTGCCTCCGGGGAGCAGCGTCACCACGTAGCCGACGATGGCGGCGACCTGCACGGCGGCTCCCAGCGCCGTCAGCGCGGTGCTGCGGAGGCTCAGCGCCGCGTACAGCGTCCCGCCCAGCGCGCCCAGGTACAGAGCGGCCCCCGGGGAGGAGGACAGGCCGGCGGCCAGCCTGCTGGGTCCGCGCAGAACCGCCGCGGCCGCGACGGCGAACACCGAGCCGAGCGACCAGAGCAGCGCGAACTTCCGCGCGTAGAGCAGCAGCAGCGGGGCGTAGAGCGCCGCCAGCCCGAAGCACAGCGCCGACAGCGACGCGCAGACGGCGAAGGCGGCGAGCCGCTGGCCCCGACCCATCCCCGGCAGACACGGGTCCGGTTCGGCCGACCACGGCCACGAGAAGCCGCCGGGGCTCGCGCCGCCGGGGGTCGGGCCTCCGGACCACGGACTGGACCAGCGGCCGAACCAGCTGCCCGGTACCGGCTCCGACTCGTCCATCTTGCACGGCGGTGGAGGCGGACTGGGCCGCGGTGGTGGCTCCGGCTTTGGACTGGACCAGGTACTCCTGCAGCTGCCGGTTCAGGTCCGCCATGACGACAGCGATAGCAGCTCTTCTTCTTCTCCGGTAATCAGCATCCCCAACTTCCGGTGGCGGCTGCCCCCTGCAGGCCGGAAGTTTAGATGCTCGTGTGCCCGCTGCCGGTTCGGTCGGTCAATTCAATTCAAAAATCCATATTTAGTTTACCTTTGAGGATCAGTGAAAGATTAGAAAAGAGCCAGTAACTGGAACTAAGCAGGATGTTCCCAGAACTGTGATGGAGAACGAAGCACTTTCATAAGAGCGACACCTGCTGGCTGGAGGACAGAACTGCAGCTGTTTAAAATATCTGTCAACATGTATGGAGCCCTGCTTGGGTCATAATTCAATGAATAAATGAGTCTATTATTATGAAATACAGGCGTTTATTTTGATGAAATACATGTTTATTATGAAATATATGTATATTATTATGAAATATTTCCCATTATTATGAAAAATTGTAATATTATGAAATATATTTTTATTATTATTTACCAGTTTATTATTATTTAATCTTAGCTACAGATGGAAATTAGCTTGTGGCTAACTCTGGTGCAGCCATCTTTTTAATGTACCTGCACATTGTCCTTTAAATAAATAAATATTTTAAAAAAAAATGCATAATAGTTTATTTCAGAATGGCTTTTTAAAATCTAAGAATGAGTTTTTACATAATTGCTTCCTTTTTCATAAGAATGAGCTTTTACATAATAATGACATTTTGCCAGTGGGCGGGGCCAGTGGTTGACCTGCACGCTCATTGGCTGATCCTTCTCCATGCAGTTGGTGGGGGACTAGCATCAAGCCAGATATCAGAAAAGGATCTTTCTCCTGTCGCCATGCCGTCAAAATCGAGTTTTCCCTACATTTCGTGCTACGTTTCTCAGTCGATGTTAACTTTTAACCGTAAACTGAGGTGCATTCTGAGTCCACATCTGAGTTTTAGTTTTAGTGAAGTTCTTCTTCAAGACCTCATTTATTTCTCGATTCATTCTGGATATTTGTTAATCCCCCCCCACACAGCCACCAGGGGTCTGTGGTGACTGCAGGGTCCCCCTGGTGGCTGCAGGGGTCTGTGGTGGTGCCGGGGCCCCTGGTGACTGCAGGGTCCCCCTGGTGACTGCAGGGGTCTGTGGTGGTGCCGGGGCCCCTGGTGACTGCAGGGTCCCCCTGGTGGCTGCAGGGGTATGTGGTGGTTCCGGGGCCCCTGGTGGTTGCAGTGGTCTGAGGTGACTGCAGGGTCCCCCTGGTGGCTGCAGGGGTCTGTGGTGGTGCCGGGGCCCCTGGTGGCTGCAGTGGTCTGAAGTGACTGCAGGGGTCTGTGGTGGTGCCGGGGCCCCTGGTGGCTGCAGGGGTCTGTGGTGGTGCCGGGGCCCCTGGTGGCTGCAGGGGTCTGTGGTGACTGCAGGGTCCCCCTGGTGGTTGCAGGGGTCTGTGGTGGTGCCGGGGCCCCTGGTGGCTGCAGGGGTCTGTGGTGACTGCAGGGTCCCCCTGGTGGTTGCAGGGGTCTGTGGTGGTGCCGGGGCCCCTGGTGACTGCAGGGTCCCCCTGGTGGTTGCAGTGGTCCCGGGGCCCCTGGTGACTGCAGGCGTCTCTGCAGTTTTATAATCTGGATGTAGACAGGAACCAGGTCCGTCTCTGACTCCTGGTCCTCCTGGTTCTCAGCGGGTCGTTGTTCTCTCAGGTATTTTCAGAGGTTTAGTCTCTCTATGACGACTTGGAGCCTCTTCTGAACTCATTTGCTGATGTCATCACTTGGGATCGTGACATCATCAGTGGACGGCGACTCATCGCAGGTGACCTGGGTATGAACCTGGGTATGAGTGGTGACCTGGGTATGAGCGGGGCCCTGGGTACGGGCGGGGCCCTGGGTACGGGCGGGGCCCTGGCGGTCCTGGGAGGGGCCGGCGGCTCAGCGCACCGCTCCAGAAGCCTGTGTTGAGCCGTCCTCCTGGACCCCGTCATGGTCATGCCCTGGCCAGCGTCATGCCGTGCCAGCGTCAGCCAGATACGCACTCGGTCGAATGGTCGTCGAGGCGTGAGGGCAGCGCGCACTCCACGCTAGGCGGGGCAGGCGTGGGTTAGGGTGGCATTGACGATCAACGTGATGCCCTTCTGGGACACCAGCCCTGCGTTGAGGGCCTGGGCACCTGCATCACCACGTTTAGGTGGTCAGCTCTGTCAGGATGACAAAGACAGGATTTTGGTTGTTAATAAAAGACATTTTCATGACATTGGTGGAATTTCTTCAATAACAAAAAAAGCAGGTCAATTTATGTCAAAAGGACATTAGCTTTCTAAGTTCTCAGAACCACTGACACCTTATTGGACCGTTATGTTCTCCTGATCCTCGTTCGGATCCTTTGGAAATTTTCAATCCACATTTCCTTTGGTCAAATGGAAATTTCTTCATATTATGTCGATTTGATCTCTTTACATTTATTTGTTCAATATGTTCATTGAGACAGTCGTCCTGCCAGAGTGGACAGAGACTTGACATGTCGTTGAGACTCTTTGGAAGAGATCTCTGACCAGAGATGCTGCATTTAGTCTTCCAGAATACTTTTGTGGTGAAAATATATCTCAATAATGCTTTTATGTGCTCTTTAAGTTCATTTTTGCTCATCAATAAATGTGTATTTCTTTTTTCTTGTCGTAGAAACATTCATTGTGATGAGACTCGTCAACACAGTGGAGTCGTTGTCCTTTTGTCTGGAATATCCAGTTAAGGACATGAACCTTGCTGTACACGCTGCAGTAGTTCCTCCATGCTGACCTGGTCCTGGTACCCCAAACCTTCCTCGGCCTGCCACCAGTCCGTCACAGCCAGACGTGGACCTTGGGGTGATGTCCTGAATCTGACAGAGTTCTACAAGTTGAGACCCGGACACCAGGACCAGACCCTCCTCTAAGCAGAATCAACAGAAATGATCTCAGAGTTGATTAAAATATCTTGAACTGATTCATTACAGATCCATGCTGAATCTCTTTAATCTGAATAACAGCTGAGTTTATTTTCATTTTCTGCAGTTTTTCATGTTTTGAGAGTATTTCATTTTAGTAATATTTGTTTTTAGTTTAGTTTAGTTCTTCTGATTTATCATCATGTTCACCATCCGATGAATAATATCCAGTTTATTAATTCAGTTCACAGGTAATGATCAAGTCTATTTCTAGGATAGATCACTCCAGTCAAACTCATTCTAAATCAGTGCTTCTAAGTTATTTTCTGCTGCCCCCCCCCCATCGTCAGCATCGTCAGCATCGTCAGTTTCCTTGTCTCGTCTCATTATCTCTGTCTCTCTCCTCCTTTATTTTCATTCCTCTTGAATATTTTACTGTGGTGTCTCTTGAGGGTTTGTTCACTTCATATCTCCTGCTCTGTGCACAAAAAACCAGACACAATACAACTAAAACTCCCTGAACACACTGTAACATTACAGCTAAAACTCCATGAACAGACTGTAACATTACAGCTAAAACTCCATGAACAGACTGTAACAATACAGCTAATACTCCCTGAAGACGCTGTAACAATACAGCTAATACTCCCTGAACACGCTGTAACAATACAGCTAATACTCCCTGAACACGCTGTAACAGTACAGCTAATACTCCCTGAACACACTGTAACAATACAGCTAATACTCCCAGAACACGCTGTAACAATACAGCTAATACTCCCTGAACACGCTGTAACAATACAGCTAATACTCCCTGAACACGCTGTAACAATACAGCTAATACTCCCTGAACACGCTGTAACAGTACAGCTAATACTCCCCGAACACACTGTAACAATACAGCTAATACTCCCTGAACAGACTGTAACAATACAGCTAATACTCCCTGAACACGCTGTAACAATACAGCTAAAACTCCATGAACAGACTGTAACAATACAACTAATACTCCCTGAACACACTGTAACAATACAGCTAATACTCCCTGAACACACTGTAACATTACAGCTAAAACTCCATGAACAGACTGTAACAATACAGCTAATACTCCCTGAACACGCTGTAACAATACAGCTAAAACTCCCTGAACACACTGTAACAATACAGCTAATACTCCCTGAACACGCTGTAACAATACAGCTAAAACTCCATGAACAGACTGTAACAATACAGCTAATACTCCCTGAATACACTGTAACAATACAGCTAATACTCCCTGAACACACTGTAACAATACAGCTAATACTCCCTGAACACACTGTAACAATACAGCTAATACTCCCTGAACACACTGTAACAATACAGCTAATTCTCCCTGAACACACTGTAACAGTACAGCTTATACTCCCTGAACACACAGTAACAATACAGCTAATACTCCCTGAACATACTGTAACAATACAGCTTATACTCACTGAACACACTGTAACAATACAGCTAATACTCCCTGAGTACACTGTAACAATACAGCTAATACTCCCTGAACACACTGTAACAATACAGATTATACTCCCTGAACACTGTAACAATACAGTTAATACTCCCTGAACACACTGTAACAATACAGCTTGTACTCCCTGGACACTGTAACAATACAGTTAATACTCCCTGAACACACTGTAACAATACAGCTAAAACTCCCTGAACGCTGTAACAATACAGTTAATACTCCCTGAACACACTGTAACAGTACAACTAATACTCCCTGAGTACGCTGTAACAATACAGTTAATACTCCCTGAACACACTGTAGCAATACAGCTACTACTTCCTGAACACACTAACAATACAGCTAATACTCCCTGAATACACTGTAACAGTACAGCTAATACTCCCTGAACACACTGTAACAATACAGCTAATACTCCCTGAACACGATGTAACAATACAGCTAATACTCCCTGAACACGCTGTAACAATACAGCTAAAACTCCCTGAACACGCTGTAACAATAAAGCTAATACTCCCTGAACACACTGTAACAATACAGCTAATACTCCCTGAACATGATGTAACAATACAGCTAATACTCCCTGAACATGCTGTAACAATACAGCTAAAACTCCCTGAACACTGTAACAATACAATTAATACTCCCTGAACACACTGTCACAATACAGCTAATACTCCCTGAAGACACTGTAACAATACAGCTAATACTCCCTGAACACGATGTAACAATACAGCTAATACTCCCTGAACACGCTGTAACAATACAGCTAAAACTCCCTGAACATGCTGTAACAATAAAGCTAATACTCCCTGAACACACTGTAACAATACAGCTAATACTCCCTGAACATGATGTAACAATACAGCTAATACTCCCTGAACATGCTGTAACAATACAGCTAAAACTCCCTGAACACGCTGTAACAATAAAGCTAATACTTCCTGAATACACTGTAACAATACAGCTAATACACCCTGAACACACTGTAACAATACAGCTAAAACTCCCTGAACACTGTAACAATACAGTTAATACTCCCTGAACACACTGTAACAATACAGCTAATACTCCCTGAACACACTGTAACAGTACAGCTAATACTCCCTGAGTACACTGTAACAATACAGCTTATACTCCCTGAACACACTGTAACAATACAGCTTATACTCCCTGAACACTGTAACAATACAGCTAATACTCCCTGAACACACTGTAACAATACAGCTAATACTCCCTGAACACTGCAACAATACAGTTAATACTCCCTGAACACACTGTAACAATACAGCTTAAACTCACTGAACACTGTAACAATACAGTTAATACTCCCTGAACACACTGTAACAATACAGCTAATACTCCCTGAACACACTGTAACAGTACAGCTAATACTCCCTGAGTACACTGTAACAATACAGCTAATACTCCCTGAACACACTGTAACAGTACAGCTAATACTCCCTGAGTACACTGTAACAATACAGCTAATACTCCCTGAACACACTGTAACAATACAGCTTATACTCCCTGAACACTGTAACAATACAGCTAATACTCCCTGAACGCACTGTAACAATACAGCTTATACTCCCTGAACACTGTAACAATACAGTTAATACTCCCTGAAAACACTGTAACAATACAGCTAAAACTCCCTGAACACTGTAACAATACAGTTAATACTCCCTGAACACACTAACAATACAGTTAATACTCCCTGAATACACTGTAACAATACAGCTAATACTCCCTGAACACACTGTAACAGTACAGCTAATACTCCCTTAGTACACTGTAACAATACAGCTAATACTCCCTGAACACTGTAACAATACAGCTAATACTCCCTGAACACACTGTAACAATACAGCTAATACTCCCTGAACACTGTAACAATACAGGTAATACTCCCTGAATACACTGTAACAATACATCTAATACTCCCTGAACACACAGTAACAATGCATCTAAAACTCCCTGAACACTGTACCAATACAGGTAATACTCCCTGAACACACTGTAACAATACAGCTAATATTCACTGAATACTTTAACAATACAGCTAATACTCCCTGAACACGGTAACAATACAGCTAATACTCCCTGAAACCACGGTAACAATACAGCTAATACTCCCTGAAACCACTGTAACAATACAGCTAATACTCCCTGAATACACTGTAACAATACAGCTAATACTCCCTGAACGCACTGTAACAATACAGCTTATACTCCCTGAACACTGTAACAATACAGTTAATACTCCCTGAACACACTGTAACAATACAGCTAAAACTCCCTGAACACTGTAACAATACAGTTAATACTCCCTGAACACACTAACAATACAGCTAATACTCCCTGAATACACTGTAACAATACAGCTAATACTCCCTGAACACACTGTAACAGTACAGCTAATACTCCCTTAGTACACTGTAACAATACAGCTAATACTCCCTGAACACTGTAACAATACAGCTAATACTCCCTGAACACACTGTAACAATACAGCTAATACTCCCTGAACACTGTAACAATACAGCTAATACTCCCTGAACACTGTAACAATACAGCTAATACTCCCTGAACACACTGTAACAATACAGCTAATACTCCCTGAACACTGTAACAATACAGGTAATACTCTCTGAACACACTGTAACAATACAGCTAATATTCACTGAATACTTTAACAATACAGCTAATACTCCCTGAACACGGTAACAATACAGCTAATACTCCCTGAAACACGTAACAATACAGCTAATAAAAACAAACAGCTAATACTCCCTGAAACCATGGTAACAATACAGCTAATACTCCCTGAAACCACTGTAACAATACAGCTAATACTCCCTGAACACTGTAACAATTCAGTTAATACTCCCTGAACACACTGGTAACAATACAGATAATACTCCCTGAACATGCTGTAACAATACAGCTAATACTCCCTGAACACACTGTAACAATACAGCTAATACTCCCTGAACACACTGTAACAATACAGCTAATATTCACTGAATACTGTAACAATACAGCTAATACGCCCTGATCACGGTAACAATACAGCTAATACTTTCTGAACACACAGTAACAATACAGATAATACTCCCTGAACATGGTAACAATACAGCTAATACTCCCTGAACACACTGTAACAATAAGAGCACCACTGCCACATACTGGAGAATATGTGCAATTTCACTTTATTCCTGTATGGCAAAAAACAAAAAAACAAAAGTATTTTCCCCGGCATCACATCCCGCCCCCCCAAGGGGTCGCGCCCCACTATTTGAAAGGACTGTTCTAAATGATTCTCTACATTAAATATGCCAAGTTGGAAACTTGAATTAATGAGCTCAGATATGGTTGTTTTCTTTCACTTGTTTGAAAATGATGGGCTGCCAGCTGGAACACGCCCACCGTATGTCAATCACAGTTAGTGGGTAGCCCACAGGTCAGCTGAACCTACTGGTAGAGTAGCTGCAGTCTCTAGTGGTTGGTAGAGGAACTGCAGCCTCTAGTGGTCAGTGGAGGAACTGCAGCCTCTACCAGTCGGTGGAGGAACTGCAGCCTCTAGTGGTCAGTGGAGGAACTGCAGTCTCTAGTGGTCAGTAGAGGAACTGCAGTCTCCTCCACTCTAGTCAGTGGAGGAACTGCAGCCTCTAGCAGTCGGTGGAGGAACTGCAGCCTCTAGTGGTCAGTGGAGGAACTGCAGTCTCTAGTGGTCGGTAGAGGAACTGCAGCCTCTAGTGGTCAGTGGAGGAACTGCAGTCTCTAGTGGTCAGTAGAAGAACTGCAGTCTCTAGTGGTCGGTAGAGGAACTGCAGTCTCTAGCGGTCGGTAGAGGAACTGCAGCCTCTAGTGGTCAGTAGAGGAACTGCAGCCTCTAGCGGTCGGTAGAGGAACTGCAGTCTCTAACAGTCGGTAGAGGATCTGCAGCCTCTAGTGGTCAGTAGAGGAACCGCAGCCTGTAGTGGTCGGTAGAGGAACTGCAGTCTCTAGTGGTCCATGGAGGAACCGCAGCCTGTAGTGGTCGGTAGAGGAACCGCAGCCTCTAGTGGTCGGTAGAGGAACTGCAGCCTCTAGTGGTCAGTAGAGGAACTGCAGTCTCTAGTGGTCGGTAGAGGAACTGCAGTCTCTAGTGGTCAGTAGAGGAACTGCAGCCTCTAGTGGTCGGTAGAGGAACTGCAGCCTGTAGTGGTCAGTGGAGGAACTGCAGTCTCTAGTGGGCCATGGAGGAACCGCAGCCTGTAGTGGTCAGTGGAGGAACTGCAGCCTCTAGTGGTCGGTAGAGGAACTGCAGTCTCAGAAATGCAGCGTCTTTTTTCATATGAATATTTTTGCTGATGTTAGAGACTATTTTTTTATGTAGTTTTACTAAAAAGAGGTCCTTCAGCAGGATCTCTCCCAGGTCTCCCTTAAAAGCTCACAACATCTCTGTGCTACTCTGGATTTCTCTGTTTCCTGCTTCATAGTGGGTCCAGACTTGTGAACAGTCCCGGAGAACTTTAGATGAGGTGAGTGACAGATCAGAGCTCCTCCCCCTCAGGTTAGTTTCATTTCAAAGCCACAGTGAAACATGTAAAATGATTTAAAATGAATGAGTTACCTGCTGCTGCCTCGGCTCTCGGCTCTCTGCATCAACACACACATGCCGTACATGGTTGACTGTCGGCCCTCCAGCCAATCACCTCGCTGGGTAATTTTAGTCCAGCAGCTGAAAACTGTTCTCAGGTCATGTGACTTTGACCAAATCAAAAACAGAGATCCAGAATGAGGACCGCTCTGGACACGTATGATGATTCTGATTCTGGAAATATTAAATGTCTGGAATGATAATCTGCTGGCTGCAGAGTTTGTTCCACTATCATGAATTCATAGACATATGAAACCCAGATATGAACCACAGACATCTAGCAGTAGATCTGCTAGTCCTCCAGTTTAAACATAGACATCTAACAGTGTATCTGCAGGTCCTCCAGTTGAAACGTAGACATCTAACAGTAGACCTGCAGGTCCTCCAGTTGAAACATAGACATCTAACAGTAGATCTGCTAGTCCTCCAGTTTAAACATAGACATCTAACAGTAGACCTGCAGGTCCTCCAGTTTAAACATAGACATCTAACAGTAGATCTGCTAGTCCTCCAGTTTAAACATAGACATCTAACAGTAGATCTGCAGGTCCTCCAGTTTAAACATAGACATCTAACAGTAGATCTGCAGGTCCTCCAGTTTAAACATAGATATCTAACAGTAGATCTGCAGGTCCTCCAGTTTAAACGTAGATATTTAACAGTAGATCTGCAGGTCCTCCAGTTTAAACGTAGATATCAAACAGTAGATCTGCAGGTCCTCCAGTTTAAATGTAGATATCCAGCAGTAGATCTGCAGGTCCTCCAGTTTAAACATAGACATCTAACAGTAGATCTGCAGGTCCTCCAGTTTAAACATAGATATCTAACAGTAGATCTGCTAGTCCTCCAGTTTAAACATAGACATCTAACAGTAGATCTGCAGGTCCTCCAGTTTAAATGTAGATATCTAACAGTAGATCTGCTACTCCTCCAGTTTAAACATAGACATCTAACAGTAGATCTGCAGGTCCTCCAGTTTAAACATAGATATTTAACAGTAGATCTGCAGGTCCTCCAGTTTAAACGTAGATAGCAAACAGTAGATCTGCAGGTCCTCCAGTTTAAACGTAGACATCTAACAGTAGATCTGCAGGTCCTCCAGTTTAAACGTAGACATCTAACAGTAGATCTGCAGGTCCTCCAGTTTAAACGTAGACATCTAACAGTAGATCTGCAGTTAGCATGAGTTTCTGTTGTGAAGGCATCAGTAAAATAAGTTTATATTTCAGTTCTGGGGTTTTTTTTTTTTCATATGACATTTTTCATGAGGATGAATCCAGAAAGAATTCATTAATTATTTTATATAATCAACAAAGTAATTAATAAACTAACTGGGACACTTGTAAGGTTTAGGTTTCCATAGCAATCAGTTGATCACGCTGTTTTAAATACCTTCTTAAGATGGCGGCGGTGTTGACGCAGGCGCACTGACAGTCTCGGGAACGTTCGGGAATTGTAGTCCTTAGCGCCCCAACGGAAGTTGACGGTGAAACGTCAGCGGAAGTAAACAGTCGTCCAGCGTCGGGCTGCTGCGTCTCAGCTGGATCTCCAGGTGTCTGCGGTCAGAATGAATTCGGTCCAGTCGGTTCCGTCTCTGAGAGGGTTCGTGATCCAGCGGCTGACCGCTGCTGCTGACGAAATCCTTTCCGAGTTCCAGAAGACCCTGTTCCGGTATGAGGAGGAGGTCCAGCGGAGGCTGCTGGACGGAACCTGGAGAGCAGAGACCACGACAGGTACGAGACCGAGACGGTTCAGAACCAGAACCAGAACTAGAACACATGACTCACGTAGGACCCAAGTGGTCCTCTGGGTTACGTTAGCTGGAGACAAGAGACCTCAACAGTATGAGACTGAGCGTCAGAACCAGAACCGGGTCTTTGTGAACTAGAAGGACGGTTTTTTGCACCACTAGGGGGACACCCCTTTCTACTTGTACTACGATTGATGTAGAAAATTTAAATTTTTTTTAGTTTAGCTATACATCCCAAATTTCACTTCAAATTTTGAAAACACATTACAGAACTCAAAATACCACTTAGTGCTGTATTGAGAGGACAAAAGGTAATTAGGTACTTAGCTCCGCCCACAAGGAAAATGGCAATTGATTGGACTAAATTGATTTGAGAGGACCACACAAATATGTCATGTAGGTGAATTAAAGGGTCAAACATGAATAAATAGAACACACTAAACACAAATGACCTTTTAAAACCAAAATAGGACAGATTACACATTCACAACTGAGTGAACAAGTTGAATTTAATCGTAAACATGAACTGACTTTTCTTTAAAACAGTACAGTAGTCCAGTTAAACAGCCTAATGGCACGCAAGCGTCCTTGATAGATTCAAACATTCCTGTTTTTTTTTTTAATAATACTGAATGCAACTAAATACTGCACACAACAACAATCACCACCATAATAATATTAATAATAATAATAATAATAATAATAGCAACCTCAAATAACATCAAATCAGATATCAGGAGGCTGGATTGGAAGTAAAAGAAAGGAGGTAGGTTTATTCTTTTAAAGCAATACATGTCAACATATTTCTCACTTACTTGAGTATTCCTAATAAAATGAAAAATACTTTATTTATCCCAGAAGGGAAATTCAACATTGTCGTAAGGTTTTTTTTTCTCTCTCTTTTTTTTTTTAATCACTACTTTCAGTTTTGCCACTGAGACCAGGGGACTGAATGATGTAACATGGTGATGTTTAATTGTTTTAATTAATTCAGAAGCAACAATGAGCTAACTGAGTCTCTCTCTCGCTCTCTGGTGGTGAAGGTAAGTTTTTTTTAAATGTTTGACTAAGCTTCTGAGTTATGACTCCACACTTAAAGGGACTTAAATGGAGAGACTTGTATATGTTTTGGAGCATTTATCTGATTGTTCATTTACTTTTACTTTTCTGCTGGCCTTTGCTGGATTGTTGGCCTTCAATTCTTTATTTTCACTCACTTCTGCAAAACAGGCAGAAAATAAAATAGAGGATCACAATTTAAAGATGAAATAGCAACAAAAAAACAACTGTCTCTGGGACCGCGGACTTTTAAGGGAAAGCTTTCTAAATAAGCACTTTGAAGATGGTCGTTGATGGGTGGATCCTCAGTCATTGATTTGATCTTTACCAGGAGGTGGTGTTGACTGGCATGAAATAATTTCAGAAGTAGCTGCTGCGTTGAAAACCTTTCTACTGCCCATTTACCTTGAGACGTGCCTGATTGGCATCTTTAACTGTGAAGGAGAAAAGTAAAAGTTTTCTGAACCTACATGTATCAAAGAAAGATGAGAGGCTGACAGACTGAGGTTGAGGGACAACCTCAACAGCAAAGACATGCTTGGAGGTTCCTCAACAGGTTGTTTGGCTCTTTCCGTGTCTGCAGAAACTATAATAAAGTTCATTATACTTCATCAAAACATATACACACAAAAAAAGAGGAGTATTAGTAATCAAACACGGAAACCTTGAGTGCATCATGATACACTTTGGACCTGTTTTCTTGTTCCTGGGTTTATGGGTTTTTCAGGACCGATACCGATCATTAGTAGTTAGAGGAGCCGATATTCATTTGCGGTAAAAGCGTAAAAATATGGCGTAAAAAAATTGAATAATGCAAACACTGAACTTGATTGAAACGCCTAAAACATGTTTATTGAATCACACAAATAGAAAATAAAAGCTCCAGAAGTGGCTGAATTTCCTCGACTCAGAAACATCTGTCTCAACGAGGACCCTGTCATTCAAAACTGTGTTGCTACTTTATTAATGATTAATATGACAAAGGCTACATGAAAAAGTATAATAGTTGCTATGAGTGGAATTAAATTCCTGACAGGACACAAACAGCCATTAATGAGCTCACATTAGTGCTGGGCGATATGGAAAAAATCATATATCACGATATGGACTATTTTATATCACGATAACGATATATATCACGATATACCATAATAAAGTATGTTTTCAGTTATTCTCTGAAAAGTTTGACCATTTCATTGCTTACTTTTCAACTTTATTTTGAAAGGACATTTAGCTGAACTGTCACAAACATACATTTTAGTGCAGCAAAAACAGGTAGGTACAGAGGTACAGTAGCTTTCACATTTTTTTTAAAGTGCACAACAGTTTCTGAGAGGAAAAACACATTTTTGCACTGAAGTTCAGCTATAAAAAATAAACACAAATTATTTTTCAACTTTCTGAAATCTGTAACCTTGTAGTGCAAAGTTTGCAAACCAATATAAAGTGTCTAAAGTAAACATCAGGGTTGAAGAGAACTCTGTTTAAGGCATTAACCATGAATAAAAGTGCAAACATAAAAGGCTACTTTGTAGAAGTAGATATGTTTCTATCAAATTTATCGTTGCAGGTTATTTAATTACATATTTGCTGTAATAATTGATAAAATTAGGTTAGAAACAATAGAAACGATAGAAACGATAGAAGAGAAATGGCACGATACACACTTTTCTATCGTCCCCACGATATGTATCGTCATATCGCCCAGCACTACCACAATGGACCTGAACTAAGCTGAGCTAAAGATGCTTAAGATGACCGATATGTACTGTAGATACCTGTTGCTTTATTTATGTAATGAACTGCTATTCTTCCTGAACAAAAAACTGGTTAACTTGCTAGTTTTTAAAAAAAAAATCTAATTCAGTCCATTTTGACAGAGGTTTTTCTGTTGTCAGAGGGTGTCAGTGACCTGGGTTGTTATTTTTCAGTGCTGATCCAGTTTGAAGCTCTGTGTGATGCACACTTTGATGAACTGTGAAAATATCTATAATGCTGCAGCGGCACAAACATGAATTCCTACATAGTGGGGCTTTAAGTTTTCCTATACGAGTATTCTGGGATGATGCTTGTCTCCTTTGGGATCTACAAAAGAATGTATGCATAACTATGTTTTCATAGTGCTGTAAAAAAAGACAAGAGTACTCTAGCAACTCACCTTTAAATGAATCGATGTATTTTATGTCCAGTCCATCCTGGTTTTTACACAAAGACGAAAAATAGGTAGCTTCCTGTTTAGAATTTCTTCTATCTCTCGGTGGCTTTGTTGCGTTGGATATATTTTCTTGTTTTATTAATTACTGTCTTATTTTAAGTCTTCAATTTATCAGTATAATCTTATATCAAGTAAAACTTTACTTTTTTGTCTCAAACAGGCAGGGAATTCTAAAATGAGACAATTAACACTTAAAATAAGATGTATTATGTTTTTCTTCCTCCTCCTCATCAAAATAAATCTTGTTTCAAGATTCAATAACAAACTATACCTTTCTTAAATCTAGAAACAACAATCTTAATTTAAGAAATCTTACCAAGTGAAATTATCTTGCTGCATGGACAGATTTTTTCACTTGTTTTGAGAACCTTTTTCCTTAGTTGTTGTGTTTTTATCTTGTTTGAAGACCCACTTTTTTTTTTTTTTTTGCAGTGTAATGATTTAAGATACTACATATTATATAATGTGATTGATATAAGATTTTATAAAATGGTTCAGGGTAACTTTTGCATTTTGTGAGATGACAGATTATTTTGAGGGTAATGAATGAGAAATTGAGAACTGAATGAGACAACAAAAGGTTGAAATTGTATAACAGCGCATCAGTAAGCCATGCCAGGTAACCTGCACAGTATTTTCAAACACAGCTAAGTTGGTGCATTAGCATCTAAGAACAAAATCTTAGTGAAGCATCACAATTTTTATTTGATTCTTGTCTCACAATCTCAACCACATGGTCACTAAAAAGAGACACATGCACGTTGTGTTTGCTGCAAAATACCTAGGCGTGGTTAAAGGTGTCAGGCTCATGGTCCAACAATTCAGGTTTAAAGTTAAAGTGAGTTTAAGTGAGTTAAACAAAGGTAAATACCAGAAGGTAATAATTTTAATATATGTATCGTCATAAACTGAATATGAGAATGTTCACAATGTACATTTACCCCACAAATTAGTTAGAGAGGCATAATAGTATTCATGAGAGGTATATCTTTATCATCATTTACCATCTGGCAATAGGGCTTAGTCGTGGATAAACTAGTTGTGGATAAAATGTAAAATAAAATAAATAAAGAAAAAAACGACAAGTGCAAGCAAAGAATGAGTATTTGTAGAAAATGGCTCTAATTAAGTAGTTTAATTCCCTATGAAATTCTAAATAGACAGTAAACTTCTCAAAAATGTAGTTTGGATTTTAAAAAAGCAGATTATATGCTTTTTAAGAATATAAAAAATTAGATAATATACCAATTCAATGTCCAACGTTGCAAATATTTTTATTCTGTACTTGTGCATATAGAAAGTAAAGCCAAACAAGAATATAAATTAGGCCAACATGAGAAGATGCACAGGTGGATGAAATTACATCATCATCATTTGATGAGTGGCTGCTGTTTTTATTTTTTTTCACTGAGGCCTTTAAACCTGACATGATATAAAAAAATTCTAACAACTACAAAATTAGAAGCATGCTAAACTAAGCTAAACTAACATGATGCTCAGAAATGCTAAGTCACCTGCATGTTAACAGCAGAAAAATTAGCAAAATTGCTGAATAAAGCTAAGTTAGCCTCTTGCTAACCTTGCTGTGGGCCTCGTCAGGTTGCTAAGCTAAAAACAACTGACTGCTGTGTCTTATGGTCAGTTTCTGAGCGCTGCTGATCCCACCTCTTTACTACTCCTGCTAGTTAGTGTCTCCATGGTAACCTAAAGCAGCCTTTCTTAACCTTTTTTCAGTCACGACACCTTTCAAAAGTGAATAAAATCTCACGACACCCCAGAGTAAAATATAATATAATAAAAATATAATATAAGCCACACTGCATCGCTCTGACTGTAAATGGATACGTCCCGTTAATTTAGTTTAAATAACCTGAACAGGATAACTGCACCTGAGTAGGCCTCAGCAGGAAAGCTTCTTTCATCCATGATGTGCTTGCTTCCATCCATCATCCTTGTATTGCCTCTTTTTAGCCTTATCGCTAGCAGCTAGCTTTGCTACCTATGGAGCAGATTCAGAGCTGGTGGATTAAGGCTTGATGAAGAAGTCGGCTCCTCTGTGATGTTTCGTTCCTGTTGGGCTTTTCTTTTTAGAAAACCATCCATGATGCTGCTAAAAAGTTCTCTTTGCTATCTGTGAAATAAAATTCCAGCGGTTAAATGATATTACGACATAAGCTAACTGGGCAGTCACGTTGACCTTACGCTGACCCCGTACTGACATTGTTAACATTGGGAAATGGGCATGTGAGACATATTTTTATTAATCATTTTATGTTCAATTATGTATCTTATTTATTTAGTTATTCATTCATAGGCAAAAAGTATGTATTTATGTATGCATTCATATATTTATACAGTGGTACCTCTACTTACGAAATTAATTGGTTCTGGAAGTAGTTTCGTAACCTGAAAATTTCTTAAGTAGAGACGTGTTTTCCATGTAAATGCTCTAATCCGTTCCAAGCCCCCAAAATTCAAACATCATTTTTTAAATAAATTATAAATAATACATGAAATGACATAAAAACCTGTAAGAAATACATGTTAGAACTAGAAAAGCATCCAGGATTTCTTCCGGATCACACCCAAAATGAAATCAGTTCTTTCTTTTCACATTTCTGACAACTCCTGAAAATTTCATCAAAATCCATCCATAACTTTTAGAGTTATCTTGAACACAGACAGACAGATAAATGCCGACAAAAACATAACCTCCTTGGCGGAGGTAAAAATTGTTTGTTTACCTGGTTGCTGGGTTACGCTCATACAGACAAGGGGCCCTCCTAGCCAATGGGATGCCAGAAAGATGCTGAGCGATAGCCAATGGCAGAGCAGCTCGGACGCACCGCTTTCAAACCGAGATACAGAGCCGACAGCTATGTTTACGTTCGGTAAACTCTGGGAGCTGCGAGTAGCAGCGCTACTGGATTTATGACTTTACTATCCTGAAATTTCTTCCGTAACGAGAGGCAACATTTTTCGGTTCAGGCGTTTCGTAACCTGAAAATTTCGTATGTAGAAACGTTCGTAAGTAGAGGTACCACTGTATATGAAATGTCAGAATAGGTCATTTTTTTTGACGACACCCTGGTTCAGAAAGGCTGACCTAAACTGTTAAAAACGTTGTTGTAAATTAAATGACGGTTAAAAGCCTGGCTTCCCTTGGCCTCCGCAAGAAAAGGCCACTGAGAGGAACTTTGTTTCAGACATATTCTGGTGAAACTTGAGAAAAACAGCTGCAAGTCTACATTTTGATGACATCAGCATTGTTTTACTTCAGACTGGTTGTGGTGTTTAACCCTTTAGGCGCCGGAGTTTTTTCAAGAAAATATATAGTTTTGATATCAAGATTTCAAAAGGCTCTAACTTGAAAGCAGTTTGAGATAAAGGTATAGTGTCAATGAGAAAATTGTTCAGTATGCCTCAAAGTCTGTGATGGGAGTGAAATTATTCATTTAAATTAGTATATTATGACATAAGGTGGCGGCCATATTGGAAAATGTTCAATTTTGATATCATGGTTTCAAAAGGCTATAACTTTAAAGTGGTTTGAGATAAAGACATACTGTAAATGAGAAATATCTTCAGTATAAACCAAAATTTGGAATAGAAGTAGCTTTGTCATCTAATTTGATTATTGTGACATCACCTGCCCAAACCTGCCCAGTAGTCCTTATTTTCAGATTTTTCCTGCAGCCCCATGCACAATGAAAGCTTTCATTTTAGGGACAATCACATCATAAAGTCATGAAATCTGGAGTTTGGTTTCAATGTTTCTCCTTCAAAGAACTAGTGGCCCTTTTTGTTTGTTTGATTGTTGATGAGGCTCCAGAATTCATCATTTGGAAAAGGGATGAAATCAATGGGCTCAGATCATCTCCACAATAACTAACAGGCTCATCAAAATTTAGGCTCCACTTTCGATACTCTTCCTCTTCTCTCAAGAACTGTCAGCCTCCACCATCATCATCAACATCACCGTGATTTCCGGTGCGCCATTAGCAGTGTGTTTTTTTTCCCGCGGCTTCTCCTGCGTTGCCAGGGCAATACAATACAATACAATACAACTTTATTTGTATAGCACATTTAAAGAGGCAACTCATTCCAAAGCTTTGGAGCCGCAGCAGCAAACGATTTGTCTCCTCTTAGCTTTAGCCTTGTTTTAGGTACTGTTAGCAACAGCTGATCGGCCGATCTTAGGGATCGAGGTGGGCAGTAAGGCTGAAGCAGACTGGAGAGATATGGAGGAGCAAGGTTGTTCAGGCATTTAAAAACAAATAGCAGAAGCTTAAAATTGATTCTGAAGTGCACAGGGAGCCAGTGTAGGGAAGCCAGGATGGGAGTGATGTGCTCACCCTACGGGTCTGGGTTAGCAGGCGTGCAGCAGAGTTCTGCACAAGCTGCAGACGGGCAAGAGAAGCCTGGCTAATTCCTATATACAAGGAGTTACAGTAATCAAGACGAGTCGTGATAAAAGCATGGATTAATTTCTCTAGGTCAGGTCTTGATAAAATAGGTTTCACCTTTGCTATCTGACGTAGCTGATAAAAACTTTTCTGTACAACACTGCTGATCTGTTTTTCAAATTTAAAATCAGAATCAAACTTAACCCCCAGATTAAACAACCGCGGTTGTTTTCATCCCGGCTACATTTTTCCATATTTGTGATGTTATGAGCTCCCTGACACCTCGACCTGCTTGTTGATCGCAGAATGCTTCCACCCCGGTCATGCTGAGGTGAAGCAGCCGATATACGATGTGCTGATTGTGGACTATGACGCGCCGACTCGCCGTCACTACTAATGTCAGTTTCTGCTTCACTGGACGACTGCATGTCTTCCTCCTCTTAATCAGAGTTAGCCAGAACCTGACAAAGTACTTTGTGGACGGTAAACCGGCCTCTTGACATTGTGAGTAAATGAAAAAACACTCTTTCGCTCTGTTCTGCTCTCGCTACGCTCAGCATTTATACCACAGCTGCGCCGGAGGGTGTTTTTCAAA
This sequence comes from Hirundichthys speculiger, assembly GCA_018398805.1. NCBI lineage: Eukaryota > Metazoa > Chordata > Actinopteri > Beloniformes > Exocoetidae > Hirundichthys > Hirundichthys speculiger. The sequence continues at coordinate 118,161 of JAGFBZ010002134.1, forward strand.
CTAACTAACTTGTACGCTAAAACTTGGAATAGCGCCACCACCAAAAAGGTTCTCAGATTACAGGCGCACATGTCCGCCATCTACTGGTAAAAAGTAATAACTAGATTTGGCTTCACATTTATAGATACAGCCTGTTATAGTCAGCAATGTTGCTTGTCGCAATATTGCGACTTTGGTGCTTAAAGGGTTAAAGTGTCTTTCTGGCTCCTCGCTGCCTCTCATCACATTCATGTCCTGCTTCTTGTCCCTTTTGTCTTCCAGGTGTCCCACAGCAGCATGGCTGTAAGGAGGAAGAGGAGGCTCTCCCTCGCAGCCAAATCTTTGACCCGGAGGAACCGGATCTTCCTCAGATCAAAGAGGAGCAGGACAACCTAGAAACTGTCCAGATTAAAGAGGAGATGGAGGAAGAGGAGGAGCTCGACCTGAAGCAGGAGGACGATGCCTTCATGGTGACTGTTACACTCGATGAAAGTGACCACAGCGAGTCAGAACCAATCAGCAGCCAGGAGCTCCCAGCTTCGGCTGAGGAAGGAAGGCAGCCGCTAGAGTCTGGATCAGCCGGGAGTGAAGAGCCGAAGCCGAAGAAGAGGCGTCGCAAGCCTGCTTCCATGCCTGAGAAATGTGAGATCTGTGGCAAAGTGTTCAAGGACAAGATCATCAAGAAGGATCATCTGAGAATCCACTCGGGCCTCAAGCCGTACGCCTGCAAGACCTGCGGGAGGAGGTTCTACGTCATGTCGCAGATGAAATACCACCAGAGAACCCACACCGGTGAGAAGCCCTACTCCTGCAAGGCTTGCGGGAAGAGTTTTGGTCACAGCGGCGATCTCAACGTCCACATGAGAACCCACACTGGCGAGAAGCCGTACTCCTGCGACACCTGCGCCAAAAGCTTCGCCCACCTGTCTGTCCTGAAACGGCACCTGACCATCCACACGGGTGAGAAGCCGTACCCTTGCAGCACCTGCGGCAAAAGGTTCACGGAGCTCACAGCTCTGAAGAGACACGCCACCATCCACACGGGCGAGAGGCCCTATTCATGTGAAACCTGCGGGAAAAGCTTCCGGCAGAGCGGGACGCTCATGTGCCATCTGAGGATCCACGCCGGCGACAAGCCCTACGCCTGCAAAACATGCGGGAAGGGTTTCACCTGCTTCTCTGCCATGAAGAAGCACACGGCAGTCCACACCGGCGACAAGCCCTTTTCCTGTAGCACCTGCCAGAAAAGCTTCACCGACCTGTCGCGACTCAAAAGGCATTCCACCATCCACACAGGCGAGAGGCCATACTCCTGCCAGGTGTGTGGGAAGAACTTCAGACAGAGCAGCGACGTGTCCTCCCACATGAGGACGCACACCGGTGAGAAGCCCTACTCCTGTGACCTGTGTGGAAAACAGTACAGCCACTCATCCTACCTGAAAAAACACATGGCGGTCCATACGGGGGAGTAGTGGCACGCTAACCTGCAGCTAACCATTACAATGAGGAGGACGACGATGTAATTCACCTCGTTGCTAATTAATACACATGCAGCACACAGATGTTTGCATTTCACCTCACCTGAACACAGCTCCAGTACCAAGCAGGTGTGAAACCATCACTAGCAACCAGTTACCAAGTCTCCCAACACAGTAGTGGTTTAAAGATGTTAACTGTCTCAGGACAACCATGCTAACGTAGAATCTTCCCAGCCAGCATGTCCAGGGCATAAAATGGCCACTAACTGGTCGTTAGTCCAAAATTTGACCATTTTAACCGTTGGCGAAGGTAAGGCCCTATGGAATCCACGATCACGGAATCGCGGAATTGGAGATTAAAAACGGAATTCACTTTAAATGCGCCATATGAATGGCAATTTGCGTATTTTTTTTCTCCCAGACTAAAAGGAGCTTTTCTTTAGAAAAAATGTTCCAAGAGGGGTCACTAAAAGGTGGGGACACTCTAGCTTCTCTGCCCCCTCCTGCTCCAGTTTTCGTCATTTAAAAAACAAAAAAAACAAAGTCAAAGTGGCCATCTGAGAAACTGGCAGCGAAGTGAAGGAACTAGCGTCTTACTCCCAGGTGCAGGGCAGAGCAGTTTCTCTGAGATTATTATGTGTCTGGAGATTCAATGTTCTGCTAGTTTTGCCAGCACACGATTGAATGGACATGAAAAGATATGTGCAAAGATCACTTCCATCCATTCATTAGCTCCCGTTTGGTCTGGAGTCGGGTTGGGGGGGCAGCAGCTTCAGCAGAGAGGCCCAGACCTCCCTCCCCCCCGGCCGCTTCCACCACCTCCTCTGAGAAAACCCTGAGGTGTTCCCAGGACACGCTGGAGAGATATAGGTCCCGATGGTACACTTCCCGCTAGCCGCTACCCGTAAACTGCGGGTTTAGGAACCTCCGCTAACCGCTAATGCAGTCTTCCGCTCCCTAAAGCCGCTACCCACTATCTCTAAATAGGGGCTTTAGGAGATCTGGCGGAAGAACGGGCCCATAATCTATCCAGCAGGTCCTGGTCTGTCCCGTGGTCTTCCAACGAGGATCATTTAATGAGTGAAAAGCACGAACGTAAAAAGGCGAGAGTCACTGCGCTAAACACAAAGAGGCTGACAATTATGTATTTAAACGGTGATGTCTGTAACAGCTGGAACACCTAAAGAAAAAACACACACGGACACACACTCATACACACAACCAGTGTTCAGTGTTTGGATTTCAGAGTATCTACATCAGCTGTAGTAAATATAGTTTTATCTGTTATCAGACACGCACACCTGAAAAATGACAGGTACGTTATAACAAACTGTCTGATAACAGAAGAAATTAAACTAAAATGATTAGTTTACTGCTGTTGACATTTTTCTTTTTTGCACTTTAAATAGATTTTACCTATTTGATTTATTTTTTTCTTATTTAATACATAAAAAGAACTTTTGAATTTTTTTGTTTGTCAAAAGTAAAGTTTTATTGGATACAATATGTTTAAAAGTATAAAAACATTAAAGTTTACTGTTATAATTGCATAAATTGTCTATATTTCATTACTTTATATACTGTCTTGGGGTTAAATTTACATAAAATGCTTAAAAATTCTCAAAAATTTAAAACCAAAAACCAAAAAATGAAAAAAATTAAAATGGAATTTGAGAAAAAAATGGATTTCATAGGGCCCTACATGCTGGGAGCGTCCATGATAATGTTAGCAGTCTACGGGGCAATCCTCCTTAGATGCACTTTTTACTCTCTTATGTCACTTTTTTTTTAAACTTCCTCATGTCATTTATTGAACTTTCCAGTACATTTTTTTATTTTTTTCCAACCTGGGCTGAACCACAGTTTTCTGCAGCGCTGTGGTCCGTTTTGGGTCATCTGCTTGGTGCTGGTCCAGATGTGTAGTGTACCAGTTGAAACTGACGATCTCTGCTCCTGTAAATGTTGCTGTGTGTTTTACATGATTCTGTTCTGCTCTCTAACTGGATGGTTTCCAGATAAATCCATGTAAACACGTACCGTCATGGCTGAAAGTTTTGGCACCCTTGCACATAAAGACCAAACAACTCTAAATGTCTGCAAAATAAGTTGAAATTGACCAGAGTATTTGGTGTCTCAAATTCTTTATTAAATTAATAATAACACAGAAACTTTGTCTTTTAATCACAACTTAATATTTCATTTTAAATAATATATTACACAGAAATTGCTGTGGCAAAAGTATTGACACCTTGAGTTCGATATTTGGTAACTTGGCTCAACTACAGTTGTTATTTATTTGTGTATTTCTTGCTTTTCACTGCAGTTTTAACTGTTCCTTCTCTGCTCCAGCTCCTCTCTCTGCCTGTAACTGCCTTTATAGTAAAGTGTCTGATGCTGGACGTTTCGCTTCCTATAAATTCTTCAACATAAAAGTCCAACATTATTAGTTTAATTAAAAGCTTTTATTATGAAGCAGCAAACTCAGGAAGTGTTGTTTTCATCGTCAGTACCTTAACAGGACGAGTCAAACCGAGATCAGCTGCAAGCGAACATGAATAAACGGTAAAATAAAGCAGAACACACAGTACACACAGCGATACAGGAGAGAAACTAAACTTTAAACCACAGAAATCATTCAGTGCATTTTTTTATGACGGTATTGAAACTGATACCACCGCTATTTTTTATACCGGAAGTATACAGTATTACCGTAATACCTCCCAAGCCTATGTCAAACGCTTCCTGTAGGTTTCAGTGAGATGCCTCCACCTCTCTATGGCCAGTTTGGACCACTCTTCTTTACCAAACTGCTCCAGTTGACCCAGATTAGAAGGGTTCCTTCTTCCAACTGCCATTTTCAGATCCCTCCACAGGTGTTCAATGGGACTGAGATCTGGACTCATTGCGGGCCTCTTTAGAACAGTCTAGCGTTTTCTGTTGAACCAGTCCTGGGCGCTGTTTGATGTGTGTTTTGGGTTGGGTCGTTGTCCTGCTGGAACACCCATGATGTTCGACGAAGACCCAGCTTCATGACACTTGGTGAAACATTTCTTCTCCAAAATACCTTGGTAATCGCCAGATTTCATAATGCCACGCACACATTCAAGGCACCGAGCACCAGAACAAACCCAGTACCAGAACAAACCCAGCACCAGAGGCTGCAAAACAACCCCAGAACATCAGTGAACCTCCTCCATGTTTGACTGTAGGGAGGCTGTTCTTCATTTCTTTTCCTGTAAACACAGAGTCTATGTGATTTACCAAAAAGCTCCAGTTTGGTCTCATCTGTCCACAGGACATTTTCCCAGAAGGATTTTGGCTTGTTCAGGTGTGTTTTGTCTTTCTTGTGTCTGTGTTTCAGTAGAGGCTTCCTTCTGGGTCTCCTACCATAGAGCCTCTTTCATTGAGCTGGCGACGTATGGGACGCGTTGAAATAATTGTTCCTTGTGTCTGAAGGTCAGCTTGAATCTGTTTAGCAGTTGTCCGAGGTTCTTCTGCCACCATTCGAATAATCCTTCGCTGCATTCTTTCGTCCATAATTCTCTTGCGGCCACTTCTTGGAAGGTTAGCTACCGTACCATAAGCCTTAAACTTCTTTATAACATTTCTCACAATGGATCCAGGAACATGAAGGTCTCCGGAGATGAACTTGTAGCCTTGAGATCGTCTACGCTTTGCTACAATCTTTTCTTTAACTTCCTCAGACAATTCTCTGCTTTTCTTTCTTTTGTCCATGCTCTGTATGGTCTAGGGATGCGCGCGATTAGTCGTCTAACCGATTAAACGTCCGCCCACTTACTAGTCGGCACCAGAAATATTAGTCGTTTAAACCAATTTGTGTTTTATTCATGTACAAGGCCGCTTAACTGTCATACAGCCGCCCCCCACTAGTCGGGGCTACAGAGCCGCACGGTGGGAAGATGGCCTCTCGCAAAACCAGCGCGGTTTGGCGGTACTTTAATCTAGTAAATGAGAACAAGGTAGTATGTAGACTGTGTCAGAAACAACTGGCATACAATCACTCGACTGGAGCAATGAGCAACCACATTTGACTCATTTGACTCATTGACATTTGACTTTGGATGTTAATCTGCACGAGACGACGGCTGCTGATGCTAGCGGTGCTAGCCACACTCAGGCCGATTTGACATTGTTTACCCGGAGACGGTGTTCTGAGAGGATAACGCAGCTCATCACGATAATGACTTCGCAAGATATGCGACCAAGATATGCAAGATATGTGTTTTCCTTTTTTTTAGACTAGTCGACTAGTCTTAATTAAAATTTTTCGTTTAGTCGACAGGGAAATTAGTCGCCAGGAACATCCCTAATACGGTCATGCAGTGACCCACAACAGCAGAATGAGGGGGTTGCTCCTTTTAAACTGGTTGGATGACTGATTACTAGATTGCTGTCACCTGTAAACTCACCACAGGTGAGTTCAAGGTGAATGACCTGCTTGAAATTCATTTATTCTTTGTAAATCTAAAAGGGTGTCAAAACTTTTGTCACAGCATTTTCTGTGTAATCTATTATTCAAAATGTAATATTAAGATCTGATTAAAAAACAAAGTTTCTGTACTTATTATTAGTTTAATAAAGAATTTGAGACACCCAAATTCTTTCGCCAATTTCAACTTATTTTGCAGACATTTGGAGTTGTTGGGTCTTTTACTAACTTTCAGCCATGACGGTTTGTACTTGCTCCTCTAGATCAGGGGTGGGGCGGGTCCAGTCCTGGGGGGGGCGCTGTCCTTAGATGTTTCCTAGCTGAATGGCTCCTTCATGGTCTTGTGCAGACCTGGATGATTGATCAGAATCAGGAAAACCTCTCAGACCTGCAGGACGGCGGTCCTCCAGGACTGGGACTGGGCCACCAGTCAGTCCGGTGTCTGAAGTTGAAGGCTTCCAGTAACGACACATTTTTGTGGTGATATTTAGCCTGATGTAGTTCAGTGAGTGTGATGTCTGTGGTGATGTAGAGCCTGTGTGGTTCATGTAGAATAAAGACGGACCAGAAGAACTGCTGTCTTCTCTCTGTTTGACCTTCTTCCACGTCCCGACCCAGACAGCTCCCATCTGAGTCCTGCTTTCACCTCATCAGTCGTCTTATTCAGCCATCTTCACACGAACATGGCTTGGTTTATTTGGGCTCCGTACACCTGGCAGGTCTGGATCCACAGACGGTTCTGGTATGTGGGACGGGACCGAAAACAACCAACACCGCCTCTGCTTTTGTTCTCGTCGGCTCCAGTTTTTGTCTTTACGCTTCAGAGCTGCAGCACATCCCATAAATCTGACATGTTTCCATTCCTGCTCCACAGCACTGCCAAGCATTCAGACAGATGTTGCCCAGATGTCTCTGGGCACCACAGCAGGTCTGAAACCTCAGTTTGCAAGAAAAAACCCCCCTCAATTTTAGGGCTGGGCAACGATTAATCGCGATTAATCGCATGATTTCCCTGATTAATCATGATTAATCGCATTGTATACGGAAAATCAAATAATGAATTCAAAAGTAGTCTAAAGGTCACTTTTATTTAAATGTTCTGCTGCCATATGAACTAAAGTGCCATAACATTTGTTGTTCAAACACTTTTAACATCAGCACTTGTCAGTAACACATATTTAGTGTAAATCTCATCTTAAAAAAATGTCAAATAAAATAAAGCTTATTGCCACTGCCAGGACATTAATGTCATCCTGTTTTTTTCTGAAAAATAAAAAAAAGTCTACCAACAAAATCCTAACAATCTAGAGGCCACAATCAGAACATTAAAACAGGTAATTTCTGAGGTAACAGCAGAAACTTTTAACGGGGAGTTCAACTTGTCAGTTGTTACAAATAACCTTGTTTCTGTTGAATCCTCCGTCTGGGAGAACTTTAAAATGAAAATGTCCATGTTAAAGTTCACTAACTTTATCAATTCGTAATTATCTGTGTATCATTTGTTTTTGTTTGTTTTTTTTTCATTTTCAATTGTCAATCAAAAATTTTAAAAATTAAAAAGTGACTTATTTTTTGTCAAAAAACAAAGAAAATGCCTGTTTTTTAATATTTCAATTTAAGCAAACAGGCCACGGGACTGAATTTGTTTTTAATATTTTATTGTCTGGTTTACTGACCCAGAAATGGCTTTGTTTTATAATCAAGGAACAGACTTTCTGTTGTCATTACACATCTGTGCCACTAGATGGAGCCGCACTGCAGTAACCAGCTAGAGAACAGCAGGACAGTGAACACATGGAGCAGATCTGATGGAACATGGAGGAATGACAATCGTCTTGAACAAAGGGGTTTGAAAGGTTTTTTTTCCCAGACAGAATTGTTAATATTTCTACCTGAGTTGCTACCTGAACTGTAAAGTTCACTGATTTTTACCGTTCTCTATGTCCGTTTTAGCTTTTCCGCATGTTTACCTGCTAATTATCTTCCGGTTCTGCAGCAGCCAGTAACAGACTTTTCAAAACAAAAGCATGTGAGCAACATGCGTTAACGCGCGATAAAATAAATGTCGGCGTTAATAAATTAATGCGTTAACGCGATATTAACGCGTTAGCTTGCCCAGCCCTACTCAATTTATAGCGCCACAGATTTACAAGAAAACCTCTGAATTACAAATGAACCAAAAATGAAGAGGTGTGACTGAAGTCAAGTCTCTGAGGTCGTCATCAGGTGGAGGTTGCTTCTTCCTGTGTTTTTATTTAGCTCAGTTTTTTTCAGAAGCTTTATCGACAGCAGCTGCTGGACATGGACGTGGGCCAGACCTCCAGTCCAGGACCATGGACCAGGAATCAGACAGACCGGGGCTCTCGTACAAACATCATTTCCCACGCTCACATTCAGATGTAGTAAAAGAGAAATGAACGTAAGAATGCTGAGCTCCACCACGTTTCATGGTGGCTGTACGCACTTTTCTGAGCTTCAATCATTTCAATCATTTCCTCCAGTCCTGTATTTGTGAAAATATGGTGTCAGCTCATGTAGACCGAGTCACAATCAGAGAGTCAAAGTCAAAGTCCTGAATCAGAATCTGGAACCAAGAAACCAGATTCTGGAAATGAGAGCGTGATCATCATTGAGGCTCTTTCCAGAAAAAAACGCAACTGACAACGACGGTTGGAAAAAGAACATGGTTTTAGAAAAAAGTGGAACGGAGAAAGATGTTTGCACTCTCGTTTACAGAATTTGATCGCAAGTTTTTCTTCTGTGATTTCAGTTCAATTCAATTTAATTTGATTCAATTTTATCTGTATAGTGTCTGTTACAATGTCTCCTGTCTCCAGGTCTTTACAGAGACCCAGATCATGACCCCCGAGCAAATATCATTAACTAAAACTATAATATTAAATTCTAAACACTGTAAAAAAAAAAATTGTAAAAAAAAACTTTAATTTTCCAGCAGCTGAGGCGCCAGAAAAATACTGTTAAAACAGAAAATACAGTTTTTTTCCATAATTAAAATACAGTTTGTAGTTGTAATTTTAACAAGATTTTGCCTTATTTTCAGGTTGTTTTGAACATTAAATTAGAAACATTTTCACATTTTAAAATAAATTAAATTACCTAAAAATATGGTAAGTAAATGCTGTATTGTGAATAATAATGCTTAAATTTACAGAAATGTGCTGTTATTAATTGGTTTCAATTACATTATTTTATGTAAAGAAGTTGTACAATAATTTGTGTTTGATGTAATATAACAGTATATGACACAAAAATAATGTGATTCATCTGTCAAAACATGTCAAAAAAACTGTTGATAAACTAGATATTGGGTTTAAAATTGCTACAGTTTTAAGGACTGTAGCCTTTAGACTGTAGTGGATCCTGGTCTGCAACGCCTGACCAAGACATGGTGCTAGCTAAAGGAGTATTTAGTCAACGTCCTGTTTTTGCACAGCACAAGTTTGGTTTTACACACTTTATTAAACAAACTCACAGGTTCTCATTGGAACACAGACAGACTTAACTCAGGGGAAGGGGTCTGAATCAACAGGGGGTCAAACTAGCAACAGACTTCTGAATGAGAGCTGCCACAGCTGCACATTTATTCCATTTGGACGCGCTCTTTTACGTGCCGACATGCGAGTTCCGCTCTCTGTGAAAGGAGAAGACGAAAGGAGGGGAGAGTAGATGGGTGAGGACACCAGTTGGTGGATCATGTTAGTGTCTCCCTGCAGCGTAGACCTATAGCAGCATAGCTATGATGAGGCTGTGTTTCAGACCAGCCTGCTCTTGTCTGGTCTTCATCCATTCCTGTAACTGTAGCTATGACTATTAGCCCCTACACACTATAGTTGAAACTAACTGTAGGCTTTACTGAACACGAATGTTTTCAGTTTAGTTTTAAAGGTGGAGGTGGTGTCAGCCTCCTGAACCCAAACTGGTAGCTGGTTCCATAATAAAGGTGTCTGATAGCAGAAGGCCCGTCCTCCAAACCTACTTCTGGATCTTCTAGGAACTACAAGAAAACCTGAACTGCGAGAACAGAGCGCTCTATGAGGAGCATCAGGAGTTATCGGGTTATTCAGGTTATTCCAGGTTATTCAGGTTATTCCAGGTTATTCAGGTTATTCAGGTTATCCAGGTTATTCCAGGTTATTCCAGGTTATTCAGGTTATTCCAGGTTATTCAGGTTATTCCAGGTTATTCAGGTTATTCCAGGTTATTCCAGGTTATTCAGGTTATCCCAGGTTATTCAGGTTATTCCAGGTTATTCAGTTAGTTATCCAGGTTATTCAGTCAGGTTTTCAGGTTATTCAGGTTATTCAGGTTTTCAGTTCAGTTATTCAGGTTATTCAGGTTATTCAGTTATTCAGGTTATTCCAGGTTATTCAGGTTATTCAGGTTATTCTAGGTTATTTCAGGTTATTCAGGTTATTCAGGTTATTCCAGGTTATTCAGGTTATTCCAGGTTATTCAGGTTATTCCAGGTTATTCAGGCTATTCAGGTTATTCCAGGTTATTCAGGTTATTCCAGGGTGAACTCCTGCTCTGCAGCCAAGGAGAGCTGGGAGATCCTTGGGACTATATACCTTTGTAACCATGATCCAAATAATATCTCAGCTCCATCCTTAATTCTGTTCAATTTAATTAAACTTGATTACTCCCTAAAGTAATATTAATCCCATAGTGTGTATATCACCCTAAATTTACACATCAAAACATAGGTATTTTTGTCTAATTTCAGCCAACGTGACTTGTGCTGTAACGCTGCTTTGAGTTTTTTCGTTTCAGAGTGACTCATGGTGGATGTCTGTGGTGTGTCTGACCTGCTCTGAATCATAAATGTCAACGCTGGCGTTATAACCATGAACATCACTGGCTTCAGAATAGATGCTGTTTCTGGCTTCACAGTGATGTTCATGTTTCAGGACGAACTGAATGATGTCGTCCTGAACCAGAGACGACATGTGGACCAGCGTTCTGTCTGAAGTCTACATTCAGCTGCTCTCAGGTCATTTTTTTCTCCTAAATGAGTCGTTTTTCATCAGCCTCTGGGTCTGTGCGCATGCATGTGTGTGGTTAGCTGTGCTGTCATCACGGCCGTCATGCAGCCATCATTATGCTGTCGACACGCCCTCTACGGTAACTGGGAGTGCTTGTGTGTGGTGGCCCACCGCCAGCTGCCAGGCGCCACTTTATGGGCCCGGTGATGTCACACTGACCTCCTTCAAACACTGTTTGTGTGTTCAGAGTGGTTGTGGGGAGGGGGGGGGGGGGGGTGGGGGGTGAAGTGTGGAGCTGCAGAGTGCTCCTGTTTCTACCTGTACAGGTACGACTCTGGTGCATGTCAGGAGGCAGAAGATCTTTTCTGAGCTTCTGCTCTGACATTACAGACATGTTCAGAAGTTAGAAAAGCCTCCTTTAGGAGGTTATAAAGGTTATAAAACTGTACGAAAAATCATATACGACAACTAAAACCTCAGACGAAACATAAACTTTCTCACTCTGACTTTATTTTTTTTTAACAAAAAATGAACCAAAACGAAAAAATATAATCTGGGCAGTCCCAAGTACCACCCATGACTCAGTAGTATGTAGATCAACTTTTGGCACCAGAGTCTCACAAGACCATCATTGGACCTCCTGCTCCTCCTTGCACAAAGGAGCAGATAGCGGTCCTGCTGATGGGTTGTAGACCTTCTACGGCCCGGTCCAGCTCTCCTGGAGTAACTGCCTGTCTCCTGGAATCTCCTCCATGCTCTTGAGATTGTGCTGGGAGACACAGCAAACCTTCTGGCAATGGCACGTATTGATGTGCCGTCCTGGAGGAGTTGGACTGCCTGTGCAACCTCTGTAGGGTCCAGGTATCGTCTCATGCTAACAGTAGTGACACCTGTGCAACCTCTGTAGGGTCCAGGTAGCGCCTCATGCTAACAGTAGTGACACCTGTGCAACCTCTGTAGGGTCCAGGTAGCGCCTCATGCTAACAGTAGTGACACCTGTGCAACCTCTGTAGGGTCCAGGTAGCGCCTCATGCTAACAGTAGTGACACCTGTGCAACCTCTGTAGGGTCCAGGTATCGCCTCATGCTAACAGTAGTGACAACCCGTGCAACCTCTGTAGGGTCCAGGTAGCGCCTCATGCTAACAGTAGTGACACCTGTGCAACCTCTGTAGGGTCCAGGTAGCGCCTCATGCTAACAGTAGTGACACCCGTGCAACCTCTGTAGGGTCCAGGTAGCGCCTCATGCTAACAGTAGTGACACCCGTGCAACCTCTGTAGGGTCCAGGTAGCGCCTCATGCTAACAGTAGTGACACCTGTGCAACCTCTGTAGGGTCCAGGTATCGCCTCATGCTAACAGTAGTGACACCTGTGCAACCTCTGTAGGGTCCAGGTAGCGCCTCATGCTAACAGTAGTGACACCTGTGCAACCTCTGTAGGGTCCAGGTAGCGCCTCATGCTAACAGTAGTGACACCTGTGCAACCTCTGTAGGGTCCAGGTATCGCCCCTCATGCTAACAGTAGTGACACCTGTGCAACCTCTGTAGGGTCCAGGTAGCGCCTCATGCTAACAGTAGTGACACCTGTGCAACCTCTGTAGGGTCCAGGTATCGCCTCATGCTAACAGTAGTGACACCTGTGCAACCTCTGTAGGGTCCAGGTAGCGCCTCATGCTAACAGTAGTGACACCTGTGCAACCTCTGTAGGGTCCAGGTAGCGCCTCATGCTAACAGTAGTGACACCTGTGCAACCTCTGTAGGGTCCAGGTATCGCCTCATGCTAACAGTAGTGACACCTGTGCAACCTCTGTAGGGTCCAGGTAGCGCCTCATGCTAACAGTAGTGACACCTGTGCAACCTCTGTAGGGTCCAGGTATCGCCTCATGCTAACAGTAGTGACACCTGTGCAACCTCTGTAGGGTCCAGGTATCGCCTCATGCTAACAGTAGTGACACCTGTGCAACCTCTGTAGGGTCCAGGTATCGCCTCATGCTAACAGTAGTGACACCTGTGCAACCTCTGTAGGGTCCAGGTATCGCCTCATGCTAACAGTAGTGACACCTGTGCAACCTCTGTAGGGTCCAGGTATCGCCTCATGCTAACAGTAGTGACACCTGTGCAACCTCTGTAGGGTCCAGGTATCGCCTCATGCTAACAGTAGTGACACCTGTGCAACCTCTGTAGGGTCCAGGTATCGCCTCATGCTAACAGTAGTGACACCTGTGCAACCTCTGTAGGGTCCAGGTAGCGCCTCATGCTAACAGTAGTGACACCTGTGCAACCTCTGTAGGGTCCAGGTAGCGCCTCATGCTAACAGTAGTGACACCTGTGCAACCTCTGTAGGGTCCAGGTAGCGCCTCATGCTAACAGTAGTGACACCTGTGCAACCTCTGTAGGGTCCAGGTAGCGCCTCATGCTAACAGTAGTGACACCTGTGCAACCTCTGTAGGGTCCAGGTATCGCCTCATGCTAACAGTAGTGACACCTGTGCAACCTCTGTAGGGTCCAGGTATCGCCTCATGCTAACAGTAGTGACACCTGTGCAACCTCTGTAGGGTCCAGGTATCGCCTCATGCTAACAGTAGTGACACCTGTGCAACCTCTGTAGGGTCCAGGTAGCGCCTCATGCTAACAGTAGTGACACCTGTGCAACCTCTGTAGGGTCCAGGTATCGCCTCATGCTAACAGTAGTGACACCTGTGCAACCTCTGTAGGGTCCAGGTATCGCCTCATGCTAACAGTAGTGACACCTGTGCAACCTCTGTAGGGTCCAGGTATCGCCTCATGCTAACAGTAGTGACACCTGTGCAACCTCTGTAGGGTCCAGGTAGCGCCTCATGCTAACAGTAGTGACACCTGTGCAACCTCTGTAGGGTCCAGGTAGCGCCTCATGCTAACAGTAGTGACACCTGTGCAACCTCTGTAGGGTCCAGGTAGCGCCTCATGCTAACAGTAGTGTGACACCTGTGCAACCTCTGTAGGGTCCAGGTATCGCCTCATGCTAACAGTAGTGACACCTGTGCAACCTCTGTAGGGTCCAGGTATCGCCTCATGCTAACAGTAGTGACACCTGTGCAACCTCTGTAGGGTCCAGGTATCGCCTCATGCTAACAGTAGTGACACCTGTGCAACCTCTGTAGGGTCCAGGTAGCGCCTCATGCTAACAGTAGTGACACCTGTGCAACCTCTGTAGGGTCCAGGTATCGCCTCATGCTAACAGTAGTGACACCTGTGCAACCTCTGTAGGGTCCAGGTATCGCCTCATGCTAACAGTAGTGACACCTGTGCAACCTCTGTAGGGTCCAGGTAGCGCCTCAGGTAGCGCCTCATGCTAACAGTAGTGACACCTGTGCAACCCTCTGTAGGGTCCAGGTAGCGCCTCATGCTAACAGTAGTGACACCTGTGCAACCTCTGTAGGGTCCAGGTATCGCCTCATGCTAACAGTAGTGACACCCTGTGCAAACCTCTGTAGGGTCCAGGTAGCGCCTCATGCTAACAGTAGTGACACCTGTGCAACCTCTGTAGGGTCCAGGTATCGCCTCATGCTAACAGTAGTGACACCTGTGCAACCTCTGTAGGGTCCAGGTAGCGCCTCATGCTAACAGTAGTGACACCTGTGCAACCTCTGTAGGGTCCAGGTATCGCCTCATGCTAACAGTAGTGACACCTGTGCAACCTCTGTAGGGTCCAGGTAGCGCCTCATGCTAACAGTAGTGACACCTGTGCAACCTCT
>JAGFBZ010002135.1:0-154345 GCA_018398805.1 Hirundichthys speculiger
AAAGACCACAGTTGAGCCTTTGTCTTGTTTCGCTACTTTTTGGGTTTTTTTTAAACATATTTTAATCACATTATTTAGGCTCGGGGGGGCTCCGGCTCCAGTTGGCAGATTTTGATTTACGCGGGGGGGCGCCGGTCTCCCTTAACCGTGAAAAATAAGGGATCACTGTATATATAAATATGGAAAAACTCAAAAGAGTGAAACTTTTCCTAACAATGTCATAAGGTGGGGGTTGCCTTGATTAGTCAGATTCAGCAATAAACCAAAAGGGACATCCACTTTCATGAGACGGACAGCTTCCACCTCCATGTCATGATGTCATCAGCCCAACCAATACGAAAGGGCAATATAACGAGTCTAGTGTTAATATTTTCAGCATGTGGACACTTTGTTCATCTGATCAGCTTCTGCCTCACATGTAATTTTGCTTTAGTTTCCAAAATCTCTGGGAACAAACGTGTATTTAATTGTGAAGATGCTAACATGTCTGCACGATCCTTCAGGTGAGCCAAGACGGGAAAGCGCTGTTGGACAAGCTGCAGCGACCTCTGACGCCGGGCAGCGCCGATTCACTGACGGCGTCTGCGAACTACTCCAAGGCGGTGCATCACGTCCTGGACATCATCCACGAAGTGCTGCATCACCAGAGGCAGCTGGAAAACATCTGGCAGCATCGTAAAGTGCGGCTTCATCAGCGTTTGCAGCTCTGCGTCTTTCAACAGGACGTCCAACAGGTACGCTCAAACACGTGTTTACAGGACGCTTCGTTCTGTCTTCACGCTGTTTACGTTATAATTCCAGGATCATACTTCACGGTCTGGTTGTCTCAGCACACGTAATAGTAATAGTAATTTGAAAATTACAGGTTGGCGCGCTGGCTCGAAGGACTCTGAGTTTAACAGACAGTTTGTCTGCAGCCTCAGTAATTATTCTTATGGACGTGTCCTTGGGCAAAATACTGGAACTGTGCACGTCAAGTCAAGTCAAGAAAACTTTATTGTCCCCAGGGGGCAATTAACAGTGCATTAGCAGCAAGACAGTGACAATAACAATAACCACAACAATAAAATGCACAACACTGATAAGAACAAGACAATTAAAAGCAATAAAATAATAGAAACAGAGATAAAATTAGTTTAGCTTAGTTGCCCACAGTGCAGTATGTCTTAAAAGGGGGGTAAAAACTATTCATTATTTAAAAGGCCAATGGCCACCGGAACCCAGGATTTTTTAAATCTGTTTGTTCTTATTTTTGGCATCTGAAATCTCCGTCTGGAGGGGAGCAACCTGAATTCAGATGCCAGGGGGTGGCTCGGGTCAGAGGAGACCAGCCTTGCCTTCTTCAAGGACCTGGTTCTATGCAAGGCTGAGATTTCTGTCAGGGGGGTGCCAACAATTCTACTGCACACAGCCCGAACCAGCAAATAAAAGAAAATGTCAAGACAGATTCAATAAAACAAGAATAAAACATTTTCATAAAACGTGTGTCAATGTTAAAATTCCTGAGTTTCCGGAGGAAGTACAGGCGCTGATTGGCCTTTTTGCACACGGCATCGATCTGATTATCGAAGGACAACCTGTCATCAATTATTGTCCCGAGGTATTTGTACAGCTGGACTGATTCTACAGCTAGACCGTTGATGGACAGGGGAGCGGTGGTTGCACGGGACTTCCTAAAATCAATGATCATTTCCTTGGTTTTGTCGACGTTAATGGTCAGGAAAGATGATTTGCACCACCGAATGAAGTCCTCCACTACAGGGCCGGGCACGGGGTCGTCGTGGCTGAGGAGGGACACGATCACAGAATCATCGGCGAACTTAATGATGTGACGCTTCTCATGTAAACTCCGACAAGCGTTTGTATATAATACAAAAAGGAGCGGAGAAAGGACGCAACCCTGAGGAGAGCCGGTGGAGGAGAAGAGGACGTCAGACAGAACGACGTTCACTTGTCACATGTTGGTGTGGATGAAGAAACTGACTAAATACCTGAAACGTAATATTCTCTGCAGCATAAAGGCAGAGAATACGGCCCAGTATGATGATACAAATATCATGGGCATTCTTGAGTGTGTTGACATGGCAACTGTTGCTATGGTGACTGAACTGGGTCATATGTCCACGCAGATGGTGCTCATCCCATTCATGTCACGGAGGACAAAGTGCCGAGGAAGAGGAGTGAAATGCCTGCGACAATACAAACATTTATCTGTCTTATTATTGTCCCACTCTTTCAATCACCGTCAGCGGTCGCGTCACGGCTCCCGCCTCAGAGCGCCCCCTTGTGGATCGCCGTTTCCCGCCCGCCTGTGTAACTCTCGGGGAATGTGATCTCTCTGCGCAGGTTCTGGACTGGATCGAGAACCACGGCGAGGCTTTCCTCAGCAAACACACCGGTGTGGGGAAGTCCCTGCACCGAGCTCGCGCCCTGCAGAAACGCCATGAGGACTTTGAGGAGGTGGCTCAGGTAAGTTACTGAAATCACCTGTCCGGGAGAAGAAAGATAAGATACCCCACAATGAAATTTACATTGTTACAGCAAGAATACAATAAAAAAAAGAGAAAAGACAACAATAAAATAGTTAATAAAAACCACGCATCCTCATATTATCATTTAATTCATTGTTGAATGATGCTTTCAAGAACAGAGTTGCAAAGTAATGTTTTTATTAAATTATCTGGTATAAGAAGGGAGTTTTTCCTCAGTCTCCCACTAGAAAGAAAACTAAAACATCTATGTTTGGGGAAAAATAAACATATTTCAGAGGTATATTTGATAACTTTAAAACAGGATCTGAGGCTCCAGTCAGGAATATCTATATTTTCATTAGGGATGTCCGATAATATTGGTGGGCCGATATTGGCATAAAAATGTAATATCTGTAAATATCGTTATCGGGTTTTTTTTTTGCTTATTATGAAAACCGATAAAAATAATGCCTGGATTTCACCGAATAAATGCTGTATGTAGCAAGGTTATTATAGTTTTGAAATTTTCTTTAGTTTTTATTTTTATTTAGTTTTCCAGTTTGCTTTTTTATTTCAGTTTAGTTTTAGTTAGTTCAACAAGTGATTTAGTAGTTTTAGTTTAGTTTTTATTTTGAGGAATTGACTAGTTTCAGTTTAGTTTTTATTTAGTCTTAGTTTTAGTTTTTCAGGTATTAAGAGAAAGCCTTGACCTGTAGAAGCTGGAAAGGATGAAAGAATGTATGACACCAAATATGATATATCATCAAGTCCTTTTAATTTCTTTCTATAACCAACACCTGCAGGTAAATCAAAAATAAAACTTAAAAGGGTCTGTATTCCAGAATGAATTGTGGAAAACCTTAATACACAAAACAGTTTGAACCTCCAAAACAAGGCAAAATGTTACTTTAAAAAAAAACAAAAAAAAAAAACGTTGACATGTGAACTCCTATAACTGAAAAGGGCTGAAAAATGCTTCATATCTGCCAGATAAAAGATTGTAAATATGAAAATAAAATAGATGTTTTTGCATTACTCGTCAAAGATTTCTGAATGTAAATCTATTAAACTTTTGTTTGAACTTTATTTAACAATGGAACACATGGAATTGTTTTAACTGAAATGAAATTCACCATTAGGATATCTCTACGAAAATGGTCTCCATTGTGGAGAGGACTCTCTCTCACACAGACACAAACACACCTTTAGTGCAGTAACTTTTTGTTAATCTTTAGAAAAACACGCTGCTCAAGTGAAGTCGTAGTCCGATTTCTCAGACCCGACGATAGAAGTCCACACATAGCGAAAATGTGACCTGCAGCTTTAGCCATTTCTAGCAAATCATAAAATGCCCGCTAAGTACCTTCTTCTTGCAGTATGCAGCAGATTATATCCGCTATGCTGCCCCCTCTCTGGAGGGAGGGTATCATAGCGGCTGCTGCAGGACAGGCAGTAATCAAGGGAGAAAACGAAACGACAAGGAAAACGAAGCTGAATTTATCTACAATTCAGTTTAGTTTTAGTTAGTTTTACATCCTTCATTGTAGTTTTTATTAGTTTTCGTTTTTTTTTTAATTGTAGTTTTTATTTTTTATTTCAGTTAACTGAAATATTTTTTCATTGCTAGTTTTAGTTTTAGTCTTAGTTTTCGTTAACTATAATAACCCTGGTATGTAGGCCTATGGGCTCCCGAGACATTTACCGGCGCGCAAATGATGACCTCATCAGGAAAATGTTTCCTTTTTTTGCACTTTACCTCAAGCCTAAAGTATTATTTATAGCTCAAAGAAATGTGCAGTTTTCAAAATTGTACAGTATAGTTTCCACATTGTGAATTAATTCAATTAAGGTGATTGAGTTTTAGTTAAAGAAACAGTTCTTGAAGCATCCTACAAATGCAGGCTAATTTAACACTGAAAAAAAAAAAAGAGTAGCCTGTCTGTTATTTTAGCTCTACATGCTGCACATAGTTGTACAGGTACAATGTTTTACAATTTCAGAAGTCAAATTTGCCCTATTTGTAGGGAGCATTGTCAAGATTATCTCAGGGAGAGTGTGATCCAAACTGCTGTTTGAGACAATTAAAAAATAAATAAATATGGCACTTTTTCCATAACTTAAGTTGAAGTAGTTTTCTTATTTTGCACAATGTTTACTTTTGGAAAGCCTTGTTGCCTTTGAAAATGCATCCAGTGGGGCGTCACAATAAAATTAGGCATGTGTTAATTCCACGACAGGAGATATGTGATGTTACCTAAAATTAGTTTTGAGGAAAAATAGCCCGCATATATTGGTATCTGTAGATATCGGAATCGGAAAATGAGAGTTGGACAATATCGGCATATCGGATATCGGCAAAAAAGCCAATATCGGACATCCCTAATTTTCATAATACTGCCCATAGGAATACTTCTTCCGCACCAGTTGTGCAGTATACTTCATCATCTAATCAGCTTTAATATCTGCCTTTTTGCTTTCTAACTATGGAGCCCCGATTGGGTCATAATTCAATGAATAAATGAGTCTATTATTATGAAATCAGGCGTTTATTATTATGAAATATTTCCTATTATTATGATAATGGTTTCGTTTTTCATAAGAATGATTTGTGTGTCAATCACAGCAGAGAGGGCGGAGCCATTTATGCGATTGGCTGCTCTTTCATTAAGGCATAAGCAACAGAACAGTGAATATCGATAGTGGGCGAGAGGTGCAATTTCGAAAACCTCTTCAAATCCGGTCAAAATAGTATCGCCTGATAAATGATCATTTTCGATATTGTCTGCTAACCTGGTCAAGGTTTCCTGTAGCTCAGTCCAAGCTAGCATAGCTACAATCGGACTAGCAGCGCACCTTGATGATGTCACGGCCCGCTGCTAACGGGACCAAAACTAGTCGATGTCAGAGCGTAGAATGGAGAAGGATCAGCCAATGAGGGTGCAGGTCAGCCACTGGTCCCGCCCACTGGCAAAATGTCATTATTATGTAAAAGCTCATTCTTATGAAAAACGAAGCCATTATGTAAAAACTCATTTTTACATAAAAAAAAAAAAAAAGCCATTCTGAAATAAACTATTATGCATTAAACTAAGATTAAATAATAAAAAAAAAATTCATAATAATTACATTTTTTTCATAATAATTGGAAATATTTCATAATAATAAACATGTATTTCATAATAATGGGAAACATTTCATAATAATGGATACGTATTTCATAATAACAAACGCCTGTATTTCATAATAATAGACTCATTTAATCATTGAATTATGACCCAAATGGGGCTCCATATCTAACTGCATTTGTTTTAGTATTTTTATTTTCTTAATTTCTGCCTCTTTGGCTTCTTCTTCATTTTATGGAGCCCCGTTTGGGTCATAATTCAATGAATAAATGAGTCTATTATTATGAAATACAGGCGTTTATTATTGTGAAATATGTATCCATTATTATGAAATGTTTCCTATTATTATGAAACAAATGTTTATTATTATGAAACATTTCCCATTATTATGAAATATATGTGTATTATTATGAAATATTTCCCATTATTATGAAAAAATGTAATTATTATGAAATATATTTTTATCATTATTTAATCTTAGTTTAATGCATAATAGTTTATTTCAGAATGGCTTTTTTTAATCTAAGAATAAGTTTTTACATAATGGCGTCGTTTTTCATAAGAATGAGCTTTTACATAATAATGACATTTTGCCAGTGGGCGGGACCAGCGGTTGACCTGCCTGCTCATTGGCTGATCCTTCTACATTCTACGCTTTGACATCCAGTAGTTGGTGGGGGAATAGCATCGAGCCTGTTGGCTACCTCTCGGAGTCAGTCAGAAAAGGATCTTTCTCCTGTCGCCATGCCGTCAAAATCAAGTTTTCCCTTCATTTCGCGCTACGTTTCTTAGTCAATGTCAACTTTTAACCGTAAACTGAGGTGCATTCTGCCACCTACTGGCCTGGAGTATAACTGCACCTCTCGCCCACTATCGATATTCACTGTTCTGTTGCTTATGCCTGAATGAAAGAGCAGCCAATCACATAAATGGCTCCGCCCTCTCTGCTGTGATTGACACACAAATCATTCTTATGAAAAACGAAACCATTATTATGTAAAAGCTCATTCTTAGGAAAAATGAATCCATTATTATGTAAAAGATAATTCTTATGAAAAACGAAACCATTATCATAATAATGGGAAATATTTCATAATAATAAACGCCTGTATTTCATAATAATAGACTCATTTATTCATTGAATTATGACCCAAACGGGGCTCCATATCATTTCACCTCCACCCTCTCGATTTCCTTTTTCTATCTCTCTGCTGCTCTGCTATCACTCGCTCCATCAGCGCACACGTCTTCTGCATATCCTGTTTTTCTTTTTTGCCCCCCGTCTATGCAGTCTCTCTCTTTCTCTGCTCATCTTTTAAAATGCATTTAGCCTCCTTTGCATTTCCCTCATGATCTAATCCCGGTCCCTCTGGTCCCTCTGGTCCCTCCGGTCCCTCCGGGCCTCCGTGTAGAATACGTACACCAACGCCGACAAGCTGCTGGAGGCGGCGGAGCAGCTGGCCCAGACGGGAGAGTGCGACCCGGAGGAGATCTACCAGGCCGCCCACCAGCTGGAAGACAGAATCCAGGACTTCGTGCGCCGCGGAGCAGCGCAAAGTCCTGCTGGACATGTCTGTCGCCTTCCACACGCATGTCAAAGAGGTGGGCAGAGAGGATGATGTAACGCTGGAGTGGATGGTGGGCTGAACACGCGTGTGGTCGAAAGCTTTCACAGCACATCCGTGAAATTATCACCAGATTAAATGGAGTGTTTTGCACATTTTATGTTTAATTAAATTATTCATGTTTTTTTGGGGGGGGTACAGCTAAAGTGACATCTTTAGTAGAGGTGCACGATAATTATGGACCAGATAACTATCGGGCCGATAACAGGAAATTATGACGTCATCCCGATAAGTCTGATATCACGACGAATAGCCCCGATAACATTTATATTATTGTCAACACAGCAGTGTCTCGCTCTAAACCTAAATCACTTTGTCCCTTTAAAATCATTCGGAAAATTATGTAAATGTATTGTAGGACGAATATCCATATATATCGTATCGTGAGCCAAATATCGTGTATCGTATTGTATCGCGAGATTAGTGTATCGCTACAGATTTAACTGGGATATGATTTTATTACTTTTTGGTTGGATGTGACTTGTACAGGTACCTTTGTCTCTTAACCTGGAGATGTTTGGCAACATCGATAACTATCGGGCCGATAACTATCGGGCCGATAACAGGAAATTATGACGTCATCTCGATAAGTCCGATATCACGACGAATAGCCCCGATAACATTTATATTTCTGTCAACACAGCAGTGTCTCGCTCCCTCTGAGCCTTGAATGACCGGCAGTGAATGTTATGTTCAAGTGACGTCGGCATAATCAGAAAAACGATTTCTCAGTAGGGAAAATCAAGAATACCCCCTCATGCCAGAAAACAACTCGTTAACTCGGTCATAATTTTAGTAGTTGCTGACATTAATTGATATTTGCAGTATTTTCCCACATATTACACATAAAAAATAGAAAAAAATAGAAAAGGCTGAAAGAACGACTAGCAAACGAGGGAACGGAGGAATTTACGTTACACCTTGAATGCAGCATTGCGGCGCAGTGCGCTGATTAGAAAAAAAAAACATGGCGGCGAATATATGCAACTTCGTTAAAGTTTCAGAAGAAACCTTTATTTTTTATATCAGTCAGTAATGAACCTTATTTAAGTTGATGTCAGATATCAAATAGGTTTGTTTGATAGTTTTACGAAAATGTTTGAGAGGCTTGACAATAGTTTTTTATTGGAAAAAATAAATATCTCTTCATTTAAAGAGTCAAAACTGTTTTTAGTTTTGTTCATAGTATTGATGAAATGATCTTAGGTATATGTGTGTGTTATTGGTTATCGTATCGGCCTTTAGTAGCTGAAAGTTATCGGTTATCTGTATCAGTTTTCAAAAACAGTTATCGTGCATCCCTAATATTTAGGGGATGGTCTGTAGTGATGATAGTCATTAGAATTGGAATGTCCTCTGTAAGTATTGATTATCGACTTTTGTAATGACAAAAACTGGAAAAAAAAACTGCTTGTTGCTGTGTGTCTGCGTGTGTTTTATGTTGCCAGAGTGATGTTTTCCAGCTTCAAAGTGTTTTGACAGTGAAATTTCACAGAAATCTGATTAATGCCAGACAGCTGAGGACTAAAACATTAGAACATCTATGGGCTTTATTTACTTCAGTCACCATGACGACATCCAGCTGTCAGCAGGGACTTAAACCTGCCGATGTTCTTCAGCTGGTTTCATTGCCACCACATGAGTCTGCTCTCTTGAAAAGTTTCACTTGCTTTGGAGAGATTTAGAATTAGAGGCGATGGTATGTGATGCGCTGAATTAGCTGTTTGCTGTCTTGAATCACTGCAGCTTCCTTACCTGTACTCAAATACGCTCCACTGAACCGTCAGTCAGTTTGGTCTCTGGGGCCGACACGCATTGCTTCCACCGCACAGACGGAAAAGACGAGATTTACTAACATTAACACACATTCTGGACAGTTGATTCAATTCAATTCAATTCAGTTCAATTCAAGACAACTTTATTTATCCCTTGGAGGGCAATTCGATTCGGCAGCTCGCTCCCCAACACACACATAAAAAAAACATACAATAAAAACACAGGGAAAAAGTTGGCAGCTATGTGCAAAATCTGCAATTTGTTGCATAAGAAAAAAGTGCTAATACCAATAAATACATTAATCATATACAGTCAT
Organism: Hirundichthys speculiger; assembly: GCA_018398805.1. NCBI lineage: Eukaryota > Metazoa > Chordata > Actinopteri > Beloniformes > Exocoetidae > Hirundichthys > Hirundichthys speculiger. The sequence goes on from JAGFBZ010002135.1 coordinate 9,314, forward strand.
GGAAAAAATGATTAGACCACCATTTTTTCTTCAGTTTCTTGTTCATTTTAATACCTGGTACCACTAAACGTCATCATGTGACTAAAACAGACAGAAAAGAAAACACTGAATGCATAAAAGCAGTGTTTTTGGCAGTACAACGCCATAGCTATTGATGTAAAAACTTAAGTGATTTAGGTTATAATCAAGAAAACCATGGAAAATGGTAAGATATCAGCTCTTAAATAAAACTCTTATGAGCAATCTTTGTGGTTATCGTTATGTTTGTCCAAACAAATGTACCTTTAGTTGTACCAGGCATTAAAATGAACAAGAAACTGAAGAAAACAAGGGGGGTCTAATCATTTTTTCCATGACTGTGTGTGTATATATAAAAATTAAAAATAATAAAAAAAAAATAAAAATAAATAAAAGCCTATACAAACACCGGATGAAATCTTTCCAAGAAGGTACACAGTAACTAGTTGCACAGTACAGACCAAACAGATTCACAAGGATAAATTTAACAACCGGACAGCAGAGGGGATAAAAGACTTGGAAAAGCGATTGCCCTTACACACAGGTTGGGCATAACGACGTCCTGAAGGCAACAGTGAAAATTCTTTTGCTAAAACATGTCCAGAGGTTCCCAGAATACTGTGAGTCTTCCTCAAAATTCAAATTCAATTCAAATTCAAATCCTTTATTGTCACTGTTCACATTGTTACCAACATTAACTGTGAAAATCAGTTTAGCAGCTCCACATGGCAGCAGGAGAGAAAAACAAGAAAAACACAAAAGCACGATATCACAATTAACAATCTAAAAACAATATAAATATAAAATAAGTATTTACAAAACCTGTTGTTGCCATAGGGAACCCAGGTCTCCTGCTTGAGTCCAATAATCCTGGAACAGATTTTCACCACACTGTTGAGACTGTTTCTGTCCCTGAGTGACAGGTTGTTGAACCAACAGATAAAAGAATAAGTTAAAAGGCTCTCAATGAAGGACTGATAAAAAGTTGACTGCCAGCTTAGTGTACAGGAGGTCGTGACGCTTCTTCTCCCCCTCCAGCTGTGGACGTGGCTGGAGGAGCTCCAGAAGGAGCTGCTGGACGACGTTTACGCAGAGTCGGTGGAGGCCGTCCAGGACCTGATCAAGCGCTTCGGCCAGCAGCAGCAGACCACGCTGCAGGTCACTGTCAACGTCATCAAGGAGGGAGAGGACCTCATCCAGCAGCTGAGGTAAAGATGTGGCGTTTTCAGCTCTCTTCCAGCCTGCATCAAAGACCACGGCCTTGTCACATGACCACTGCCTTGTCACATGACTTGAAACCCGTGTAAGGGAGGCGGCTTCTGTCGGTACATCACAGGCGCTTGAGTTTGGTAATCTCTTCTAAGACCACACGACTCCGCTGTGATTGGCTGAAAGCTGTTCTAACATACACGACCTGGGATACGTTTTTATCTTCTTTGAACATGTAATGTGTCTAGCAGCTCATGTTCTGACCGATAGGCCTCTCCACTCATAGATCAATAACCGTAATGATTAATAATAGTGATAACTATTCTTGGTTGTCATTGTAGTTATCAATAGGAAAACCATCATTATATTTGTCCATGTTACAATTTAAAACTGTAACAGCAGTGGCAGTTATCCGAATGTTGGCAAACTATGGCGTTGTGGACACTTTTGAGCCAATTTGATGTATGAGAAGGAAAAAAAAAAAACAAAACAAATCTAAAACTGATCACATCCTCAAATCTGTCACACATACACGTTATATTAACGTAAAGTATACATCCCTCTGCGTTACATTAACGCACACCTGTGGACTACAGGCCATTACAAACAATAACCACATTTCCCATACTGTCCATGCCTCTACCTTCACTTTATAATATTTCAATGTCATTCTATTGTGCATTTATTCCATTTTAGTACTTGTTCTATATTTTTCTATATTTTTTTATATTTTTTATATCTTTATATGTTCTGCACCAGACATCAAGTTAAATTCCTTGTATGTGAAAACGTACTTAGCAATAAAACTGATTCTGATTCTGTAGGGCTCAAAGCTTATACTTGACACTGTTTCCTTATTCTCATTTATATTCTTTATAGTAAGAATAGATGAGACAAATCTTTCAAACTTTCTCTCTGACTACCTCTGGAGACCTAAATGATGTGTAATGTTACCCAGTCCATGCTAATGGCTACTGTATATTAAATATCCAGTTAACACGATATTAGACTGAAAAATACACACAAATAAAGATGTTGACTCATCCAAAAGTGTGAATAAAACTTGTCTTTCACAGATTGACAGCTCTCATAAAGGAGTGCTAAATTCTACCAACTTCTTTTTTCAAATTTCACTCTGAAGTGTAGCGTGTTCTCGACATCACCGTTCACAGAACTTACAAGTTACCATGTTCATTTTTTTCATGATTATTATAATTTCAGCTGTGGATTTTTTTTTTTCTTTTTTTTTTTTTTTATGTGCAGAAAGTTTATCATTGCCTCCAAATCAGTTACCCAGGGAAAAGAAACTGAACTGAACGTGATCTGAAACCAAATCAAAATTCTCAAAAGTGTGAGGACTTTAAGATGCTTTTACTAAAAGTAATTCGTCTTCTTGTAACAACAATGCAGGCGATTAAGTTGGCGAGCAAAGCGATAGCTTTAAAATAAAATGGGTTTGGAGTTTGAATAAATAATGCAAGCTTAATATGTGCAGTGAAATGATCTGTGGGTAATTTAGCAGAAACTAACGGCTGTGAGGATGAGAGGAAGTGTTGGAAAGGTGGATGACGAGCTTTATCGTTGTGGAGATAATGTGCCAGCCTCTTGTTTTTCCCGCCTCCTCACATGCCCCTTTTTGTTCTTTTTTTCTCCACCGAGTCTCCATCACACTCGCTCTTTCTTTCTGTCTTTGATGTTTTCTCTTCACAGCGAATTCTTACATAAGCCTGCTTTTTATAAACACGTGTCTAATTATGTGGCGGTTTCTCACTTGTCACACCTTCTTCTGCTTCTGGACTGCACAGTAGAGGTGCGCAGGTGTGTAGCCGTCAGTGTGCGTTGGGGTGGGGGGGGGTGGGGGGGGGGGTGCAGCTGTCCCATCATGCACCCACCTGCCTCGCTTCCACTGACTGTGTTTTACTCATAATGAGTCTTCTGGAACCGTACCGAGTGAAAATCTCTACATCTTCTTTCTTTTTTTATGTTTTTATTAGGGCTGTCAAAGTTAACACGTTAACTCGTGATTAACGCAAAATAATTTTAACGCAACTAATTATTTTAACGCGCGATTAACGCGAGCCGTAGCCTGGCCGTTGATGTACAATAGTAGAGAGGAGAGTAGGTTTAATGAGCCTCGGGCCCCTCCGTAGTTGTAGTCCTGTAGTCCTGTCAAAACAGGAAGCCATGCACTGACGTCGACGTCCATGCCTCAAGACAGACGTAAACAAACCTCCGTTAGCAGTAGTTGGGATAAAAATGGATACAAAAGATACTATTTTGAATGGTAAGTTTAGCTTCAAAACCTTGCCTGATGGCTAACTCCACAAGATAAATGTTGTTTGTGTTTGCTGTCGATGTGAATTTAGTTTACCACCGGAGTCCGACTACTGAAATTCACTATCGGCTAATTAGAGCGCTGATGCAGAGAGCCCCCCCCCCCCCCCCCCCCCTTCGTTTGAAGCAAACCACGAAAATATTTTGTATGAGGAACATAAGAGAAAATATTGAGTATATATATATAATATATAATGGATTTGGCATTGTAGCAATAAATAAACATGCATTTGTTTTGCATAAGGCGAGCATTTGTGTACTCTCATATTAGGCAACTTTATTTGTAGAGCACAATTCGTACGCAAAGGCAATTCAAAATGCTTTACAGATGCATGAAGTCACAAGAAGGCAAATAGAATCATTCCATTCTCGCATAAAAATAATCAATAATAAATCAAATTAATTAATTAAAAAAATTAATTAATTAAATTTAAAATGAAGAGTGCAGATAAAATCCTTCCAGTCATCATCTTCACATCTAAACAGAACTGTTTTCAGCCTGGATCTGAACATTGTCAGCGTTCAGGTCTGTCTCACGTCTTCTAGAAGACTGGTCCAGATTTTAGGAGTATAAAACTGAAATGCAGCTTCACCTTGTTTAGTCCTGACTCTGGACACCAGCAGGAGACCACTACCTGAGGTTCTCAGAGTCCAGGTTGGTTCATATGGATCTAACATGTCAGAGATGGACTTTGGGGCCATGAAGAGACTTGAACACAAGTAGAGCTGTTTTAAAGTCTATTCTCTGAGTGACAGGAAGCCAGAGACCTCAGGACTGGACTAATATGGTCATATTTCCTGGTTCTAGTCAGGACTCGTATTAATAAGAGTAATACAACTTGAAAAAGATCTGTATAAGGTAGATTTAGAACAGATAAAAATATGCGATTAATTTACGATTAATCATTATTAACTATTGACAGTAATGCGATTAATCTGATTAATTATTTGGAGAAATTGACAGCCCTAGTTTTTATGTATGTGTGGGTTTTACGTGTACGTTTAATTACATTACATTTAAGTCTCCTCAAGCCCCCAAAAGTATGTCTACCTGGCTGCATTATGATTATGCAAATATGGTGTTAACATTTTTCATGAACTGATTCAGTTCATATAAGAGGAGAGAACACACTTTCAGCAGTGTGTGAATTCATGCAAACCTTGTTTTTGTTTTTTTTGTTTTTAGCTCTACTTCCTCTCCCAAACTTGTTTCTTAATTGTGTTGTCCTCTTCCAGGGACTCTGCCATCTCCAGCAACAAGACGCCCCACAACAGCTCCATTAACCACATCGAGAGCGTCCTCCAGCAGCTGGATGAGGCCCAGGCACAGATGGAGGAGCTCTTCCAGGAGAGGAAGATCAAACTGGAGCTCTTCTTGCAGCTCCGCATCTTTGAGCGAGATGCCATCGATGTGAGTCGAGTTTAAAACTAGACTGAAATATAACATGGACATGTGGACTACTGTCTTTAAAGTTTTAGTTTCGCATTCTGAGTCCTAGAGATGAGCATGTTTGTTAGAGAGTCTTTATACTAGTTTTAGTATCAGTTTAGTTGCATCTGTGATTGACAATAACCAGAATATTTATCATAAATAATAATAACTGTCTCCAGTTTTCTAACTAAACACTTTTTGGAGGGAAAATCTTCCAGGAAGTGCATTAAAATTGTGTGTTTGAGGAAATATCAAATTTTCTTATTTAAAAAAAAAAGCAGAGCAGAGCAGTCGGTAGATTCAGTATCGATATTAATATTAGGGCTGGGCAAGTTAACGCGTTATTATCACTTTTTAATTTTTTTAATTTTTGATTGATAATCAAAAATGGAAAAAAACTAATGATACACAGATAATTACGGATTGATAAAGTTACAGAACTTGTTTTAATGTTCTGATTGTGGCCTCTAGATTGTTAGAATTTTGTTGGTAGACTTTTTTTATTTTTCATAAAAAACAGGATGACATTAATGCCCTGACAGTGGCAATACGCTTTATTTTATTTCACATTTTTTAAGATCAGATTTACACTAAATATGTGTTACTGACAAGTGCTGATGTTAAAAGTGTTTGAACAACAAATGTTATGACACTTTAGTTCATATGGCAGCAGAACATTTAAATAAAAGTGACCTTTACACTACTTTTGAATTCATTATTTGATTTTCCGTATACAATGCGATTAATCGCGATTAATCAGGGAAATCATGCGATTAATCGCGATTAAAAAATTTTAATCGTTGCCCAGCCCTAGTTAATGTTAAACACAACTGAACATGCAACAATATAATAATATTTGAGTGCAATAACCATGCTGTGAATGGCATATACCTTTACAGCTTTTCTGTAACACTTTAAGCATTGTTTTTATTTGTTCATTGTCAGATTATCTCTGACCTCGAGTCCTGGAACGAGGAGCTGACGGGTCAGATGAATGATTTTGATACGGAGGACCTGACGGTAGCCGAGCAGAGGCTACAGCACCATGCGGACAAGGCCTTGACCATGAACAACCTCACCTTTGATGTCATCCACCAAGGACAGGAGCTGCTGCAGTACGTCAACGAGGTCCAGGCGTCTGGTGAGCTCCTGCCTCTATTTACTTTCACATGGAACATAAAGAACAAATAAATTTCTTAGCTTCAATGAGATATCAAAATGGGCTGACTTTCATTTCATCATCAAACTGTGACACCTGTCATTCTCTAGCTGAGGTTTAAAGCTCAATGCGGCTCATCTTCACTGCAATCGTTCTAATATCTGTGTTGGCTCCATTACTTTTACTGCGTAGGTGTCGTGGGTCACAGTTTGTGATGAAAGGCACCCACTCACTAACCATAATAACTCACCTGTGACCTCGCAGGTTAAAAGGTGCTCTCTTAAACCACACAACGAAGGGTTGCGTCACGTACAGCAGTTTTTATGGTGGACGTGATTATGCTTCTGAAAGTTAATGCATGATCAGGAACAAAAAAGTCAACACCTGGATTTCACTACAATAGAGTTGGAAAGGTACTGCAGTGATCAATATGTTTCAGATGAAAACAAATAATTTATCCCTGAGGGATTGCTGTGAGTCTGAAGACACAAAATCAGTACCGAGACCTGCAGCTGCTTCATCTGAAGTTCATCACAGTTATGTGCCCAAAAGGAAGAGGTCAACTCGTGGCTCTGTTATACTGTTGTTTTTTCTTTCTCTGATTGTATAGACAGATCCCAAGATTGTAATCCCAGTTTTCATTGAGTTTATGTTGTGTAAAGGTCTGTTAAGGAGCTCAAGACTTCATTTTCAGTACCAGACCTTAACCCTAATTGTAAATTGTTGGGATGTGAAGGCTTTATGCAACAGTCTGACTCCACCTTCATCAGTTTTAGATATTGATGAAGGACAAATAAAACTCTCTACAGAAAGAAAAATGAACCTTATGACATGCCATAAACTTATCATACAATCCCACTGGGGAATGTGTGATCAAAGCTAAAGGTGACCCCACAAAATATTAAAGCAGTCGGTTAAAGTAAGACCTGCAGCTACACAACCCACATAAGTGCATTACAACAGTGCACCTCCTCCGCAGGTGTGGAGCTGCTGTGTGATCGGGACGTTGACATGGCTACACGTGTTCAGGACCTGCTGGAGTTCCTCCATGAAAAGCAGCAGGAGCTGGACTTAGCGGCCGAGCAGCATCGCAGACACCTGGAGCAGTGCGTCCAGCTGAGACACCTGCAGGCTGAAGTCAAGCAGGTAGGAAGTAGCAGTCAAAAGCGCCACCTGCAGGTTATACACCCTATATGCAAGTTCTTTAGAGTTGGAAAAAAATGCAACTTTGATGTTTGGTGACATTACATCATAGCTTTCCTCTGTTTTTCCTTGAAGGTCCTCGGTTGGATTCGTAACGGCGAGTCGATGCTGAACGCCGGTCTGATCACAGCCAGCTCCCTGCAGGAAGCTGAGCAGCTGCAGAGAGAACATGAACAGTTTCAGCATGCAATCGAGGTGACATAATGTTTGAATCGTTTCTGATTTCACTTTGAAAGTCTAAAGATGGATTTTACTTATATTGGTCATTCTAATTCTTGTTTTCCCACCACAGAAAACCCATCAGAGCGCTCTGCAGGTCCAGCAGAAAGCGGAGGCTCTGCTGCAGGCCAACCACTACGACATGGACCTGATCAGAGACTGTGCAGAGAGCGTGGCGTCCCACTGGCAGCAGCTCATGCTGAAGATGGAGGACCGGCTCAAGCTCGTCAACGCGTCCGTGGCCTTCTACAAGACCTCCGAACAGGTACGGCGCCTGATCCGCTTCGACCGAGCGCTCCATAAAGAGCAGTGGCGGCTGGTGAAAAAAAATCTTGGTGGGGCTGGTGTGCCAACATTTTTCCCTGCCTAATCTAGCATAAGCATTAAAATGAACAGTCGGAAAATGACAACAGCTCCACAATAATAATTTAATTTCAGTTTCCAGTTTCAAATAAGAAGTAACAATTTACAGCTATATTAGACTTGATGCTATCAAATACTATACAATCAAGGGGTAAAATGTCCCTCCGGAAGGATGCTGTGCAGCCTCTCCAATAAGACACCAGCTGTTGAATCCACACAGCTGTTGGGTAGCTTGATGGATCAATAGAACCGCTCCTGTATATTGTTGGGTCCATCAATGTCCCTCAGTACCAGGACTAGCTGACATCATGTCCCCACACTGCTTATTCAAAAGCACCACAAAATTTAACACCATTGATTATCTTGGACACAATATTACAGTTTTTATCTACCTCTTCATTGTGCCTTCTTTCTTTCAGTAATGTGGTGCCCATCATCTGGCTGCGTTGCTATGCTAATCTTTCCGAGCACAGCTAGCTTTACGCAGTTTTCCATGTGAACTTTGGATCTCTCATGTTTCTTGAACCGTTCAGAGGAGCTTTAAGTCAGTTAGTCCAGTCTTTGTCCAAGTCCAATCACATCTGTCACTTCTGAAGAGGATACAGGGGAAACAGAAAAGTGCATTAGCTGCGCCCACAACCTGCCAGCCACGTCTCAGGGTTTAACCGACTCTGACAAAAACTCAGTTTGTATGATTTACCTTTCTCCTTCGTTTACTGGAAAATGTTAATTTCAGGCTTGTTGGGTCCCAGCTCCTTAACGAGAAGTTTTTTCTCCGTCGTCCGTCTCACAAAAGGGAACATTAATAATGATTTCACCGAATTAGGTGAAACTGCTCTTGAACTCCAGTTGTCGCCGTCTCTCTTCTTCCTCGTTGCCGTATTTTTTTTTTCTCCCGACGTAGGACAGAGTCTGGGAGTCGCTCTACGAAATAAAACTACCGCTGGCCCTTCACGTAGCTCTAGCTCATAAACCTTCACGCATTTTACGTAGCTGTTGGGGCGACATTTCCAGCGCCCCATCGGCGTTTAATTTGGTGACGTTGATAGGCCAATAATCAATCATTTTTCCCTAGCAACCATAACCGGATTGGCTATTTAGCTGCAGGTCAGGGGCGCTTTGCCGAGCGCCCCGTGAGAGAATGACGCACTGTAGGTCGGTGGAAATTCACTGTTTAATGAGTGTCAGTTGGTGGAAATGTTGTTTAAATTATTTAAATCGCATGTAGGCACACACATACTATTAATTAATCTGATGCTGATCAAAAAAATAAATAAAAATAAAATAGAATAAATATTTTTCCCCTCCACAGCTGGTGGGGCGGCGCCCCAGCGCCCCCTATGGGCCAGCCGCCTCTGATAAAGAGACAGCTCTGTGTGACTGTGTAATTATGTTTTACCTGTGCAGGTGTGCAGCGTGCTGGAGAGCCTGGAGCAGGAGTACAAGAGAGAGGAGGACTGGTGCGGAGGAGCCGACAAACTGGGGCCCAACTGTGAAACGGATCATGTTACCTTACCCCCATGATCAGTAAGCACCTGGAGCAGAAGGAGGCCTTCCTGAAGGTAACGCGCCCACAGTCAGAATCGAAACCAGAACACGGCTGTGAGCTTCACGTCTGATCACGTCTGTATTTATGCTTCCATCAGGCGTGTACTCTGGCTAGAAGAAACGCCGACGTCTTCCTGAAGTACATGCACAGGAATAGTGTCAACATGCCCGGGATGCTGAGCCACGTCAAAGGGCCAGAACAGCAAGTTAAAAGTACGTATCAGAAAAAGAGAAAAGGGGCGGGGCATACCTGTGAGGGCATGAGGGGCGGATGACCTGGAGTGAAACTGAGGTAAACGAGACACAGGAAGAAACACAGATGTTTGCTGCCGTTAATTTTTATTACACCAAAGCCTGGTTGGATCTTTCTTCTTCTTTCTTTCTTTTTTTTTTTTTTTTTTTAAGTTGCTTATATTGCCAAGGATTGATAAATAAGATAAATAAACTGCTTTACATTACATAGTTCAAGTCACATTTACTGTCCAGACACACATTGAAACAGCACTTTCTGATTCTACAGAGCTCTTTAGAGAACGTAGGGAGAATACTACATACTAGTGCTGGGCGATATGACGATACATACAATATAAAAGTGTGTATTGTGCCATTTCTCTTCTATCGTTTCTAACCTAATTTTATCAATTATTACAGCAAATATGTAATTAAATAACCTGCAACGATAAATATGATAGAATCATATCTACTTCTACAAAGTAGCCTTTTATGTTTGCACTTTTATTCATGGTTAATGCCTTAAACAGAGTTCTCTTCAACCCTGATGTTTACTTTAGACACTTTATATTGGTTTGCAAATTTTGCACTGCAAGGTTACAGATTTCAGAAAGTTGAAAAATAATTTGTGTTTATTTTTTATAGCTGAACTTCAGTGCAAAAATGTGTTTTTCCTCCCAGAAACTGTTGTGCACTTTAAAAAAAAATGTGAAAGCTACTGTACCTCTGTACCTACCTGTTTTTGCTGCACTAAAATGTATGTTTGTAACAGTTCAGCTAAATGTCCTTTCAAAATAAAGTTGAAAAGTAAGCAATGACATTTTCGTCAAACTTTTCAGAGAATAACTGAAAACATACTTTATTATGGTATATCGTGATATATATCGTTATCGTGATATAAAATAGTCCATATCGTGATATATGATTTTTTCTTCCATATCGCCCAGCACTACTACATACATATATATAATGTGTGTGTGTGTGATTTGTCATTCTTTATTACTTAATGATTGCTTTTGTGTGTGTGTCGTTAGACATCCTTAACGAGCTCTTGCAACGAGAGAACCGTGTTCTCCACTTCTGGACCATGAGGAAACGCCGGCTGGACCAGTGTCAGCAGTATGTGGTGTTTGAACGCAGCGCCAAACAGGTACATGAAACACACTTTATTACGCAGGTCTGTTTGACGGCACGTTGACAGTATTATCTCTGGGTTTTTTCAGGCTCTGGAGTGGATTCATGACACCGGGGAGTTTTATCTGTCCACGCACACGTCCACCGGCTCCAGTATCCACCACACGCAGGAACTCCTGAAAGAACACGAAGACTTCCACATCACGGCCAAGGTCGAGCTCACGAACATGAAGAGACGTTGAATGTTCACTAGGGATGTCCGATAATATCGGCCCACCAATGTTATCGGCCCGATATTGGCATAAAAATGTAATATTGGTAAATATCGGTATCGGGGTTTTTTTTGTTTTTGTTTTTTTTTTTTGCACAGACAATGTGTTAATTCCACGACAGGAGATATGTGATGTTACCTAAAATTAGTTTTGAGGGAAAATAGCCCGCATATATCGGTATCGGTAGATATCGGTATCGGAAATTGAGAGTTGGACAATATCGGCATATCGGATATCGGCAAAAAAGCCAATATCGGACATCCCTAATGTTCGCGCGTGTGCGTGACGACCGAACTCACTCTGTTCTTATTCCACAGCAAACCAAGGAGCGCGTGAAGCTGCTGATCCAGCTGGCCGATGGCTTCTGCGAGAAAGGCCACAGTCATGCTAGCGAGATCAAAAAGTGGGTGACGGCTGTGGACAAACGGTACAGAGACTTCTCTCTGCGTATGGACAAGTACCGCTGCAGTCTGGAGAAGGCGCTGGGCATTTCCCCAGACTCCAACAAAGCTGTAAGTGGCTATAAGTAGCAGATAAGCTAATTCACACCCCCGGCCATCTACCGCCGTCTCTGTAAACCCCCTAAACGTGAACTTTCTCCATCAGAGCAAGGACCTTCAGCTGGACATCATCCCCGCCACTGCTCCGGGGTCAGAGGTCAAGCTGAGGGACGCTGCTGCGCACGAGCTCAACGAAGAGAAGCGCAAATCAGCACGGAAAAAGGAGTACGTGACACTTTCTGATGTCAGAAGTAGGGATGTTCCTGGCGACTAATTTCCCTGTCGACTAAACGAAAATTTTAATTAAGACTAGAGTCGACTAGTCTAAAAAAAAGGAAAACACTCAGAAAACAGTGAAAATTTAGCACAATTTATTGAAACATCGAAACAGAATTTGAAACATTGTCCCAAAAAATATTGTGTGTAACAAGAGTTCTTTAAGCCTTTAATCACAATGTTCAACAACCATGTCGGATTTTAAATGCCGCTGAAGTACGAGACACTTTGCACCGTGCAGTATGAATGAATGTGAACATGAAGGCAACTCAGTCAAACGTTAACCACCAAAATAAATAAATTGCCTCTGACACATTGAATCTTGCAGATTATCCGACAAAAATTATAGCTTCAATTCACTTTCAAGATAATAAAACATCTAATTTATAATTAAATTTCAACCGAAACGAGCAGCATTTTGCGCCGTGCAGTATGAATATAAACCCTGCACATCCGACAAAAACTCACTTAAAGTTAACAAATAATGTAACAGCTAAAAAATATAAATTGCTGCTGAATTATTAAGCTCTATGTGCAGTTCAATATGAGTGTAAAATTAAACAAACATCTAAAATCTCTCAGACCGGACGGGAGAACACGTCTCCGGGTAAACAATGTCAAATCGGCCTGAGTGTGGCATAGCGCTACATCAGCACCGCTAGCATCAGCATAGCATCAGCAGCCGTCGTCTCCTGCAGATTAACATCCAAATGCTTGAGTTGAATGTGGTTGCTCATTGCTCCAGTCGAGTGATTGTATGCTAGTTGTTTCTGACACAGTCTACATACTACCTTGTTTTCATTTTCTAGATTAAAGTACCGTCAAACCGCGCTGGTTTAGCGAGACTATCTTCCCACCGTGCCGTTTTAAAACTCCAGTCTACTCGAGCATTGCTGTGGAGAGGAGGTCTGCTGTCTGACGGCTCTGTAGCTCCGACTAGTGGCGGGAGGCTGTATGACAGTTAAGCAGCCTTGTACATGAATAAAACACAAACTGGTTTAAACGACTAATATTTCTGGTGCCGACTAGAAAGTGGGCGGACGTTTAATCGGTTAGACGATTAATCGCGCGCATCCCTAGTCAGAACAGTTGTCCCGTTGAGCGTGTCTTATGCGAGACCTGTCCTACAGCTTTGAGCTAACATTCCTCAGAGGCTTGAATCATGGCGACTAGACTTCTTTTTTTTTTTGTCGTTGAAGTTGACATTAACAGCTTATGAGCTCAAAGCTCCCTACCAGTCAGTTTGAATCGACAACGCCTTCTGGATGGAAGGTGAAATGTCTTTAAAAGCGAAGAAAACTACACGCAATGAAACATTTGAATTCCTAGTAGGGACATGAAGCATTTTACAAATATGTGGGTAGAGCATTATTTGTTAGTTCCTAAATATGACTGCTTATAAGTAGTGCTGGGCGGTATGACCAAAAATTTATATCACGGTATTTTTCAAAATTATATCGGTTTCACGGTATATCACTGTATTTTTTTTTTTTTTTTTTAAGGCACAACTGGGTGTTAACACTTTTTCTAATCATTTAGAGAGGAATTGCTGCAGTAAATTGGCTTAGAATGACCTATTTTACTGTCACGAGGAGTGAATATTGTAGAAAAACATTCATATCTACACTAGTATTAATACAGGTTTGCATGGCCTCACAAAATGATACTATTTACAAAGAGGTGGCACTCGTTATTCTGATTAAGTGAAGTAATCAGAATGATGATAGTTGCAGTTAAAATACAGAACCCTTTTATTTTTCAAATTTTGCAAACAACTTGAAAAAACATATTTTATAAAAAATCAACATTAACTAAACAATGTAAACAACGTTCTAAAATTGTAGCTGCGGGAGGCAACAGCAGCCTGGTGTAGCCTCCCGCGGCTACAACTTTAGCTCGGCAACATTAGCAGATTTTTGTAGTTTGTTGGACGTCGTCTTTTTTAAATCCACGGCTCCTCGTTCAGGAAGAAGTTCCTCAGTCTCATGTTGCCGTTCTGGAGCTTCCACTTCGGGACTTTCTCTATTAGCAGCCATCACCGTTGTTGCGCTTCCAGCGCAACTGCAAAACAGTCCCCTGTCAAACAATGTTCTGCGGCACTTACGTTCCGCCGCGCGGCGTTCCCAACGTTGTGTACGCTACAGTACATACTCACCGGTATTACGGTATATGAAAAATTCATATCATAAGAAAAATAAACACCGGTATTCAGTATGAACCGGTATACCACCCGCCACTACTTATAAGAATTTATTATTACTAGCAAGAGAAAAAGAAACACCAAAAGGCTTGACTTCCTGCATCTGAGGGATAGCGTGTTTTGAAGCTAAGTGGAGTGGAGGTGAAGGTGGGGGGGGGGGGGGGGGGGGGGGGGTCCAACCTGGGTGATGCACCACTGTCTTCCAGATTTTAACAGCTCACTGGATGAGATATTTTTAGGTGACCCCCCAAACAAAGTGACAGGATTGTGTTATGTCAGAGCTTTTGAGTGTATTCTTCAGACACCCAAGTATACGCTCATGAGGAGCATTTTTCTTTCCACGTCTCCCTTTAAGAGCAACATTTTCAGGATGGTATTTTTTGCGAACTGAAACGCTGTCGACGACGCTCATGAATATGTTCAGCAGTTTATCAACTAAAAGCTCTCGCTTCCGAACAGCTTCGCTTACAAAACAAGGAAATAGCAACATGTCAGCATTTTCAGAGTTTTCTTTTTTTCTCTCCGAAGGAATAAAATCTCAACTAATTTAGTTGTTGGCTCAGTGCCTGAAACACACAGCAAAGTGCTTTTTAAGATATTCCACTCAGTGTCCCCGTCAACACCAAACCTTGACTTGTTTTGAAGTTGGCTTTAGTCAGAAATATTTTATGAATCCCCAGGGGGAAATTCATTAAGAGAATTTAGTTTAAATGTGCATATGTGTTGGATCTGACCTTTCCTCGCCATCAGCAGCGTCTTTGCTGTACGAGCGCCAGAAGTGCAAACACAACAGCGCGGCTGCACCAGAAAACAAACGAGTACACGCAGAAGCCAGGAAGAGGAGAACGCATCCTTTTATGAGCGCTGCAAATCATGGTGGTGATTTCAGTCGCTCGTGGTTGGTTTACGACCGGGTTTTATGGTCCATTACACTTTCATTATTTATTAGCATAAATGGAGGGAGCTGACAGGCTGAAAGGGAGCTGCAGATTAATCATCACAGGAATGAGGATGGTATGACAACTGCCATTTTGTACGCGTGTCTTGATGGTTTTTTTTTTTGTTTTTTTTTTTTTTTGCGTGCGTCCAGGTTCATCATGGCAGAGCTGATTCAGACAGAAAAAACCTACGTGCGAGACCTGCACGAGTGCATGGAGGTAAGTTCAGATGCAGCAGCAACGTGTTGCGCAACTTCTGGAAAAGATTTTGGTTGATTTAACAGTTTTGATCCAATCGTCTTTCCTCCGTGCAGAACTACCTGTGGAGCATGACCAGCGGAGGTGACGAGATTCCTCCAGGGATCGTCAACAAGGAGCACATCATCTTTGGAAACATGCAGGACCTCTATGAATTTCACCACAAGTAAGAGACACGTTGTCAAGTCTGCTTGGTGTAAAATTACATTTTAGACTTGTAGCTGGTTGTTTTTAATCAGCTGGCTCAATCTAGGCACTAATTAAAGCAATGTCTAACTTCAAATGAGTACTAATTATTTAGCTTTAAGACATTTGTTGTTCTACAACACTTTTTAATTAATGTTTTTTTTTCCATTTCTCTCTCTCATTCTTATTTATGTCAGCATCTTCCTTAAAGAACTTGAGAAATATGAGCAGCTACCAGAGGATGTCGGCCATTGCTTCGTTACATGGGTATGAATCATTAAATAGCATTTTCTATGATCTGTAAATCTAATGTTTCATGCTTCCGCAGCGAAAGCCATATTTTTCATCATAAGCTCAGAGGTGGAAGGTTTAATATTTGTTGTAACGATCTGTTTCTCTCTTCTCTCTCTTTTATTTTTCGAAGGCTGATAAGTTCCAGATGTACGTGAACTACTGTAAAAACAAGCCTGACTCCACTCAGCTCATACTGGAGCATGCTGGGAACTACTTTGACGTGAGTAACAGCTTCGGTCGTTCCAGTGAAACTGTTCTTGTCTGTTGCATCACCGTCCCGCTACGTCTGTGTTTGATGACAGAAAATCCAAATAGACCGAAATCTGGCCAACTCCATCTCCTCGTATCTGATCAAACCGGTGCAGAGAATCACCAAGTATCAGCTCCTGCTGAAGGTAACTTCATAACACCAGATCAGGAATGAGCCAATCATCTCCATTGTTCTTGCTTTACGGTTTCTGTGTGTTTGTTTCGATGCGTTTGTCTGTTAAGGAGCTGTTGACTTGCTGTGAAGAAGGTAAAGGAGAGATCAAGGACGGCCTGGAGGTGATGCTCAGTGTTCCCAAGAAAGCCAATGATGCCATGCATCTCTCTATGCTGGAAGGTAAACAACGCACGTTCCTTGTTGTTATTTTAATTAGGGATGTTCCTGGCGACTAATTTCCCTGTCGACTAAATGAAAGTTTTAATTAAGACTAGTCGACTAGTCTAAAAAAAGGAAAACATTCAGAAAACAGTGAAAATTTAGCACAATTTATTGAAACATCGAAACAGAATTTGAAACATTGTCCCAAAAAATATTGTGTGTAACAAGAGTTCTTTAAGCCTTTAATCACAATGTTCAACAACCATGTCGGATTTTAAATGCCGCTGAAGTACGAGACACTTTGCACGGACGGGAGAACACGTCTCCGGGTAAACAATGTCAAATCAGCCTGACTGTGGCTAGCACCGCTAAACAATGCATCAGCACCGCTAGCATCAGCACCGCTAGCATCAGCAGCCGTCGTCTCGTGCAGATTAACATCCAAATGCTTGAGTTGAATGTGGTTGCTCATTGCTCCAGTCGAGTGATTGTATGCTAGTTGTTTCTGACACAGTCTACATACTACCTTGTTTTTCATTTTCTAGATTAAAGTACCCCCCGCCAAACCGCGCTGGTTTTGCGAGGCTATCTTCCCACCGTGCCGTTTTAAAACTCCAGTCTACTCGAGCATTTCCGCGGAGAGGAGGGCTGCTGTCTGACGGCTCTGTAGCCCCGACTAGTGGCGGGTGGCTGTATGACAGTTAAGCAGCCTTGTACATGAATAAAACACAAATTGGTTTAAACGACTAATATTTCTGGTGCCGTCTAGTAAGTGGGCGGACGTTTAATCGTTTAGACGACTAATCGCGCGCATCCCTATTTTAATGTGACTTTAGCATGTCAGAAACGTATGTTTGATCAAATACCAGGCTGTCTTTTTCCAGCTAAGTTCTCTTCTTCCGTTCCCTTCTTCCAGGTTTTGACGAAAACATCGAGTCACAAGGTGAACTCATTCTCCAGGATTCGTTCCACGTCTGGGATCCAAAGACTCTGATCCGTAAGGGTCGAGAGCGACACCTCTTCCTCTTCGAGATGTCTCTGGTGTTCAGCAAGGAGGTCAAGGACTCGAATGGCAGGAGTAAATACATCTACAAGAGCAAACTCTACGTAAGCGGATGATGAAACCTCCATGTTGACATTTACTTCTTTTTTTTTTTTCATTCTTTTATTTACCTGCAGTACCGTGACTGTCAGAAAAGATGAAGTACCTGTCAAATGTCAAAGCTCAGAAAACATCCAGGATTCAGTAGGGGCCTGCTTTGCAACCACTTCAGTATTACTTTAATTCATTCACTTGGAGGCAGTGCAGAAGACAGATCGCCAATAATTAGCTGCCTTATCGTTTAAATAAGCAGTGAAGTCATTAGTCCCTTGATCATCCATGTCAACCTGCCTCACATTCATCTACTAGACAAAAGCTCCCATCACAGTCCTCCCTCTACTCGCCGTATCAGCTCTTCTCATGTCAAACAGAAACAACAGGAACTGCAACACTTTTCTTCCTGGAACTGTCAAAGTATAACTGGATAACCGGGTCAAGGATAAATCAGATTGTTTAATTCTTTATCTTTTTGTTAAAAACTCAAGGCTGCAAATGAAAGTCTCTTAATGTATCACCATCAGACTAATCGTGTACAAAAAAAAAAATCCTGTTTTGGACAGAAGATGAGGGAAAAAGCTGAAACAGACGTTGCTGCTCAGTTTCCAGTGGTAAAATACTGGTTACTCGTTCTTCACGAACCACTTTGTCGGTTCTGGAAAAATGTCCGTCATTGGTTTCGACTTCTTAAAAATGACCCCTTTCATTTGTTCCTTTGTTGCCCTGTTCTGATCTTGCATTAACATGCATTTTGAGAAATTTAAATTTTACACCAGGGATTAAAATGTGTCCCCCAGTGCGTCTCGAGATCACGTCTGTCCCTCCCCCTCTAGATACAAATAAACATGCATGTCATTTTCCCTTGTAAAGACCAAATGCTTGGTTACTTTCAGTCACCAGAGGCAGCAGCTGGAAGCAGCTCAGAGTAGCCCAGAAAAAAAAAAAAAAACTTTGTTGAACGTAGGATATGTACAGTATAAATCAGGGTGCACACAACACAAGGAAAGATCCACCACGAACACAAAGAAGAATTTGAATGACAAGAGCTTTACTGCAGTAATTTACGGACAAAATCAAATGGTTAGTCGTGTAGGTTGATGGCGTTAGTTTATTAGATGGTCTCTGAATCCGAGAGGTCCCGGGTTCATTTCCCAGACGAGCCCCCATTTTTTTTTTTAGCCAATTTCCCCTCGGGGATTATTAAAGTATTTTCAATTAAAATTCAAATCAAATTCAATTCAATTCAATTCAATTTCAATTCAATTCAATCCATCCCAGAACATCTTCATGTTCAGACTACAAAGAGGATGTGGTCACACGTGTCCCAGAACCTGAGTGGTCAGATCTGAATCCATCCTAGTACGTGTTCAAACTGGGCTTTAGTGATTGAATTTTCTAGGAAGCATTTAAGTTACAAGGTCTGACCGGGGTTGAAGATCTATAATCGCTCTTGTTTGTATTCATTTTGCGCTGAATATTATTCGGAGAAATTAATTATACGTTGCAAATAGGAAATACCAGAATGGACCGTTTTTCTGCAAGCTGAACAAGGTAGATCCAAAATCTCTCCAGAAACACCTGAAGGTGGTGCTGGGCGATATGGAAAAAATCATATATCACGATATGGACTATTTTATATCACGATAACAATATATATCACGATATACCATAATAAAGTATGTTTTCACTTATTCTCTGAAAAGTTTGACAAAAATTTCATTGCTTACTTTTCAACTTTATTTTGAAAGGACATTTAGCTGAACTGTCACAAACATACATTTTAGTGCAGCAAAAACAGGTAGGTACAGAGGTACAGTAGCTTTCACATTTTTTTAAAGTGCACAACAGTCTCTGAGAGGAAAAACACATTTTTGCACTGAAGTTCAGCTATAAAAAAATAAACACAAATTATTTTTCAACTTTCTGAAATCTGTAACCTTGTAGTGCAAAGTTTGCAAACCAATATAAAATGTCTAAAGTAAACATCAGGGTTGAAGAGAACTCTGTTTAAGGCATTAACCATGAATAAAAGTGCAAACATAAAAGGCTACTTTGTAGAAGTAGATATGATTCTATCAAATTTATCGTTGCAGGTTATTTAATTACATATTTACTGTAATAATTGATAAAATTAGGTTAGAAACAATAGAAACGATAGAAGAGAAATGGCACGATACACACTTTTATATTGTCCCCACGATATATATCGTCATATTGCCCAGCACTACCTGAAGGTGGTAGAAAGATTGTCTGATAAAGTTAATATTGATGTCTGTAGCCGTTGTTGATCTGATGAACTGTAACGCCCTACAGAGACGGAAGCTCTTAACATCCATCAACTAATCTTTTTATTTCTTTTATTTTTTTCCCAGACGTCAGAGTTGGGGGTGACGGAGCACGTTGAAGGAGATCCATGTAAATTTGCTCTGTGGGTGGGTCGCACCCCGACCTCCGACAACAAGATCGTGCTCAAGGTAAAAATGAAGGAGAAAAGCTTTGCTGTGTTGCTTCTAGACTTTATTTTGGGGGTTGGACCCATATAGTATATATATATTATATATATATATATATATATATATATAGATGGGGTTGTAACTTCTTTACATCCTGCTCAGCTGCCAGCGGGCGAGAGGCCAATTACACCCAAGAAGATCTATTAAAGGAGCCGTATGTAAGAGATCTAATAAAACGAATCATAAAATGACCCCGATATGTCAACAGACATTTAAAAATCATGTTCATTTCAAATACTTATGTCACTGACAACAGCACTCAAGCCAGGATATTCCCGTTTAAAAAGAGGAGTTGCAGCCCTCAACTGATGTTGATGTTGTCATTTTTTGTTTTGGCCTGAAGCTCCACCCTCCACCTATCTCCCAATCACCAAGTCAGTAGTGTTTCGGCATCCGGGTTGCCAGCTCGGCTCTAATTATCGCAGCAGCCGCTACGAACGTGTTGGATGAAAAAATGTCTAGCTTTCCAAAACCTAAAAGACCTCGTTATGAATCCGAGTTACGTCGTGACAAGGTCCGAAATAAAACAAGGATTTGTATAGGAGATGCTTTTGATAGATGGAGACGGCTGAAAGCGGAGAAGAATTTGAAGACAGACGCCAACGTTGCTGATTTTCTCCTGGACAGGTAAGATTCATAGCTAAATGTTTGGCTAACGCTAATTTACTTGGAAAAGGTAACAGTGGTACCTCTACTTACCAACGCCTCTACATACGAAACTTTCAGGTTACGAAACGCCTCAACGGGAAAATATTTCCTCTAGTTACGAAAGATCAAAGAAAGAAAAGATCTTTCATAAAGCATTAAATATAATTAACAGAAAATAAACTTACTGTGTAGGACTCGTCGCTTGCCATGACAGCCTACGTTCCTGCTGCATTCTGCAGCCGACCTGGCAACCTCTGGTCGGGG
The DNA here is from genome assembly GCA_018398805.1 of Hirundichthys speculiger. NCBI lineage: Eukaryota > Metazoa > Chordata > Actinopteri > Beloniformes > Exocoetidae > Hirundichthys > Hirundichthys speculiger. Next base: position 30,198 of record JAGFBZ010002135.1, read on the forward strand.
AGGAGGGGGAGGGTACACGCCGCTCAACAGTAATTTGAAAGTGACTGCAGTACCAGTTTTGGCCATAATCTTACAAACGGCTCCTTTAACACTGATAAAACAGGCTTAGATAAGGACGGAGTTATCAAATCTGCTCTATATTGGTGTGTTAGTGTTACTGATGGATCCAAATCTGTCAGCTGATTTGTACATGTACGAACTTGAACCACTATATCGGTCTAACCCTCTCTCATAACGCTCTGGTCTCTGGTCTCTGGTCTCTCCTGTCCCCTCTGGCCTCCTGTTTGACTGCTTGAGCTCTGAAACCCGTCTGTCTCCTGGACGTCCCCCCCTCTTCTTCTTCTCTGTCCTCTGCCCGTCCTCGCTCTGCCGTCCTCCGGTCAGATTCTGCTTCCCGCCATCCGTTAACAAACACAGGCACATGTCTGTATCTGGGGCTGTGTTTTCTGTGGATGTTTGTATCTCTGATTCTCTATGTGGGCTGACACGCTTCCACCCCCCTCCCCCCCCCCCACTCCCCCCCTTTACTGGTAGCGAAGAGTAGCCATCTTTTTTCTGCTGTGAAAAAGAAACTATTAATGATTTGAGCCCCCTGCTCCCCCCCCCCCCCTTGTTTTTTAAAGGCTTAATCTGTGTGTTTTCCAGCAGAACTCATGAACAGATTTAAGTTTCTTTCAGCTGTTGGAACAGCATGATATGGAGCCCCGTTTTGGTCATAATTCAATGAATAAATTAGTCTATTATTATGAAATACAGACATTTATTATTATGAAATACGTATCCATTATTATGAAAAATATGTGTATTATTATGAAATATGTCCCATTATTATGAAAAAAATGTAATTATTATGAAATATATTTTTATTATTATTTAATCTTAGTTTAATGCATAATAGTTTATTTCAGAATGGCTTTTTTTTTTTTTTTTTTTATCTAAGAATGAGCTTTTACATAATGGCTTTGTTTTTCATAAGAATGAGCTTTTACATAATAATGACATTTTGCCAGTGGGTGGGGCCAGTGGTTGACCTGCATGCTCATTGGCTGATCCTTCTCCATTCTACGCTCTGACATCAACTAGTTTTGGCCGTGAGGTCCCGTTAGCAGCGAGCCGTGGCGTCATCAAGGTGCGCTCCTAGTCCGATTGTAGCTATGGCAGCTTGGACTGAGCTACGGGAAACCTTGACGTTTCTTAGTCGATGTCAAACTTTTAACCGTAAACTGAGGTGCATTCTGCCACCTACTGGCCTGGAGTATAACTGCACCTCTCGCCCACTATCAATATTCACTGTTCTGTTGCTTATGCCTGAATGAAAGAGCAGCCAATCACATAAATGGCTCCGCCCTCTCTGCTGTGATTGACACACAAATCATTCTTATGAAAAACAAAGACATTATTATGTAAAAGCTCATTCTTATGAAAAACGAAACCATTATCATAATAATGGGAAATATTTCATAATAATAAACGCCTGTGTTTCATAATAATAGACTCATTTATTCATTGAATTATGACCCAAACGGGGCTCCATAGCATGAAGCCAAAATCCTAACTCTTTAAATAATGAGTGTTACAGATCTTTCATACTACTAACTAATGAACTAACCGCTGAGAAGCAATCATGCAGTATGTGCGCTGTAAACTGTCTCTCATTACTAACTCAACACACACACACGCACACACACACGCACACACACACACACACACAGTTACCATCCATTACACTCTCCTACACATTTGATTGGCCACCATTACGTTGTCAAGGCAAATTATAAGTGTTGTGCTTTTCTATCATGTCAAACCATTTTTGTCGGCATTAAAAGAAAAAAAAATGTCCCATATATATTATAAAGCCCAACCAGTAAAATTCTCTATTTTATATTTTAAATTCAAAGCTAAGTCAGGGATCCAAACATGGAGCGACGGTGAGTACAAACTATCCCACAACACAGCCCTCAGCCATTTCACATGAGTAGTTGAAACTGTTAACTAGTAGAAACCAGAGCAAAGCTTTGATAAATTTACTAGAATGTTCTTCACATTGGTTGTAGTTAAATGAACAAGTTTGTTAAAAAGAAGAAGAGATGTTGGTTAAAATAATGGGTAGACAACTAAAATAATTTAATTGTACAGTTGGAAACAATGGATAAATGGTGACATTTTAGGGTTAAGATTATTTTATATTTTTAAACTTTAAGCCTTTTTTTTAAGCGTTAAGCCTTATTACAGCATATGTTTGCTATGTTAAACATGTAATGGTTTATTCAAGAGTTTCAAAGAAGAAAAATCAAATCTACAGACGTCTTTCTTGTCTTTCTTGCGAGAAAACATAATTGTCTTCTCAGTATGTGTTGTTATCTATGATTGACACGATCCAGGTGCATCCAGGTGCGTGTTAGTGCAGGTGAGTCAGGGGCTGGTACGTTTTACAGATGCACAAGAGGCAGGGATGAACAATTTTTTTTTCCCAACAGTCCTTTCTGACATTATCTTGATCCTTGAATGTAACCAACAAGTACACTGTTCTATCGTGGACCATTTCAATAATATATTTAATACTGGGAGCTGTGTGTCGTTAAAACCTACTTGCCATCGCAGTTTTCCAGTGGAAAAGGGAAAAATTAAAAAAAAAAAAAATCCTCAAGTTAATTCATAAAGAGGTCATTTTAGATTCACGAGAAAGATTTAAACAAGGAAATGTTACGCCTGGTTAAACCCCTCCATCATTTACAGGCTTCCAATATTGAGAACAAGCAAGACTGGATCAAGCACATCAGGGAGGTGATCCAGGAGCGCACAATCCACCTGAGGGGGGCGCTCAAGGAGCCCATTCACATTCCCAAAGCCACCACAGCCAAGCATCACAAGGGACGCAGGTAAACACACGTATTAATTACATCTGCATCGTTTACAGTTAAACTGAGTCATTGTTCTGAGAGCAGCCAACACTCGGAGCGTTTATTGGTCTGGTGTGGTTCTCGTAGGGATGGAGAGGATCTGGACAGTCAGGGTGAAGGTAGCAGCCAACCAGATACCATCTCTCTAGCATCCCGCACCTCTCAGAACACACTGGACAGTGACAAGGTGAGACAACACACACACATGTACACGCAGAAATGACACCCGACTGCTGACTTGGTCCAGATTTAAAAATAATATGCTCACCTCATTTCAGTTTGGGAATTATTGGCCCCGATCGTACACCTCCCGCTAGCTGCTAGCCGCAAATTGCGGGTTTAGGAACCTCCGCTAACCGCTAATGCAATCTTACGCCCCCTAAAGCCGGCTCCCTTACTCACCGCTCGAATTAACTTAATTAGCGTGATTTGGCCTCAGTTGAACCCCTGAGAAAACAGCAGAGATCATCTTAAACGGCTAGCTGTTTATATCAGTGCAGAGGAGGAGGAGGAAGGAAGAGGAGGAGGAAGGAAGAGGAGGAAGCTCTACAGCAGAGTCCCAGACGAGCTGCACATGAGAGCTGCTCCGATCTGGGTGAAAAGACGCTCCATAGCCGTTAGCGAGTAGCGCAACCTGCTCTTAAAGGCAACGGCTGCTGACGCACTGATTGGTTTAACAGGTGAACGCCCTAACCACTCCTATGCATAATGTAGCGGTTAGCGCAGGTGGGGTAGCAGGGTTAGCAAGGTGGAAGATTACGTTCTTTAAGGGGAAACGCCCCTCCCGCTACTCGCTATCCCTAAATAGCGGCTTTAGGAGATCTGGCGGAAGATCGGGCCCGTTGTACCTAAGATCTTTGATGGGGCTTTTACAGTCACGCAGCTCCAGTAGTCCTTCAGATCTAGTGGCAAACTTAGAACTAGTTTTTTTTTTTGTTTTGTTTTTTTCCCCTTTTCCACCACCGACTGTGAAGCAAACACCAGTTCAGAGCCCTCAAACACTGGGAATAAATCACGATCGCTGTGGTGTGAATACCAGTCAGTGTTTGTGAACGTTGTCTGAAGCGCTGCATGAGACGTCTCTCACTGTGGGAGTTTGAAACTGAATTTAAAAACAATGTTTGCATTGTCATCAATAATGCAACACATTGCTTGAAGTTTCAGTTTCGCCTGTTGGCATTCATCAAAGCTAGTCAACGTTCAGAACCAACAGTTGTTGTTTATGAACGCCACAGAAAAGCCGCTTTCACAGTAGCTGTTTTAAACTGGAATAATGATACTAGCAGTGCTTGAATCTTTAATATTAAACCATAATGTCTGTTCAGCGTTCGATGAGAGGTAACGATGTCATGGCTCTGCGTGTGCAGAAACCCAGCCAGTTCTGTTTTTTATTTTTTATTTTTTAGTTTATTTTATTTTTTAAAATTTATTTATTCATTTTTTATTTTTTAAATGTTGGTATATATCCTTTTAGTGCAGTTTTATATTTTATCGTTTTTACAATGTGATCTTCATTGCTGTATTTTACCCCACAATGTCTTGTCTGTCAGTGCCTGGTGAGCCAAAGACGAATTTCCACCTCGGTGGACAATAAAGATTTATTATTATTATTATTATTATTATTAACCAGCTCTGAACCGGCTCTAGCCACTGGTCCAGCACCAGTTTCAAGTTGGTCAAAAAAAAAACCCCTGGACTCTGTTTACCACTCTGCATTAAGATTCATCACTGGAGACGGCTATGACATCATCACTGTGACTTGTATTCTAATGTTGGGTGGCCCTCTCTTTCTGTAAAACGTGAAAGACACTGGGTTTTATTTATTTATAAAGCTCTTAATGGTCTTTTACCTCCTTACATTAGTTCCATGCTTTCTTTTAATGAGGGCTCTTATCAAACTCGGTCTCGTGATTGGATTACGCTGCAGGTGCCAGCTGTTTTTAGTGAACTTGGAAAATCCAGTTTTTCATATTGTGCACCTGCAACTTGGAATAGCAGAACTATTTCAAGCTTTCATCATTTTTATCCATAGGGCAATTTAAATCTTTAACTGTATCACATTTTGCTTCTAGCTGTTCCTGTTTTACCTGATTATTGTTCTACATTTTAACTAAATTTAAATTAAATTTTAATTATTCATGTTTTTATTTATTTTTTTACATTTTAATTGTAATTTTACTGTGTTTTTAAATTCTTGTCGTTACTTTTAAGTAAGTTTCTCTTTGGCATTTTTTTGTGTCTAAGTGCCTTAATTGTTGTTATTGTTGTTTCATTCGGCTGCATTGTAAATGAGGTCTCTACCTCAATGTATCTCCGAGTTTAAATAAAGGTAATAATAATAATAATAATAATAAAAAAGGGTGTAAATAAGCATTTTTGTGCTCCTCAGCTCTCCGGCGGCTGTGAGTTGACCGTGGTCATACATGACTTCATGGCCAGCAACAGCAACGAGCTGACGGTGCGGCGCGGTCAGACGGTGGAGGTTCTGGAGCGTTGTCACGACAAGCCGGACTGGTGCCTGGTCCGGACCACGGACCGCTCCCCGGCCCAGGAGGGCCTGGTCCCCTGCTCCATGCTCTGCATCGCCCACTCCAGGTCCTCCATGGAGATGGAGGGCATTTTCAACCACAAAGGTACCGGATGTGGCGTGAATGTGTGTGAAAGGAGTGTGTTGTGTGTTGTAGGAACATGCTCACATGTACATATATGTGCTCTCTGTCTTTCCCAGACACTCTGTCAGTGTGCAGCAATGACTCCATCATGCCGGGGTCGTCCGCTACACTTCAACCAGGCCATGGCATGGGCTCCCACACTTCACCAGGGCCCAAACGTCCAGGTAGGCTCACCTGAAACCCTGTTAAGAGATTAAGAAAAAAAAACATTGATTAAAACTAGGGCTGGGCAACGATTAAAATTTTTAATCGCGATTAATCGCATTATTTCCCTGATTAATCGCGATTAATCGCAAAATCAAATAATGAATTCAAAAGTAGTGTAAAATCCATTTTTATTTAAATGTTCTGCTGCCATATGAACTAAAGTGTCATAACATTTGTTGTTCAAAACACTTTTAACATCAGCACTTGTCAGTAAAACACATATTTAGTGTAAATCTCATCTTAAAAAATGTAAAATAAAATGCTTATTGCCACTGCCAGGGCATTAATGTCATCCTGTTTTTATAAAAATAAAAAGTCAACAAACAAAATCCAAAAAAATGATTTGTGTCTCAGCACAATCAGAACATTAAAACAGGTAATTTCTGAGGTAACAGCAGAAACTTTTAACGGGGAGTTCAACTTGTCAGTTGTTACAAATAACCTTGTTTCTGTTGAATCCTCCGTCTGGAGAACTTTAAAATGAAAATGTCCATGTTAAAGTTCTGTAACTTTACCAATCTGTGTATCATTCATTCTTTCCATTTTCAATTGTCAATCAAAAATTAAAAAAAAATTATAAAGTGACATTTTATTACATTTTTCATATTTTAATCTAACACAAAAAAAAAGAAAAGGAAAAAATGCCTTTTTTTAGATTTCAATTTTAGACTCAAAAATACGAAATGAAAAAAATGGTCCACAGGACTGAATTAGTTTTATAATGGAGGACTGGACTTTCTGTTGTCATTACACATCTGTGCCACTAGATGGAGCCGCACTGCAGTAACCAGCTAGAGAACAGCAGGACAGTGAACACATGGAGCAGATCTGATGGAACATGGAGGAATGACCACAAACGTTTAGTTGTAGTCTAGAATTTTCTTTTTCAGACAGAATTGTTAATATTGCTACCTGAGTTGGTACCCGAACTGTTAAGTGTACAGATTTTTATCGTTCTTCATGTCTGTTCTAGGTTTTTTCGCATGTTTACCTGCCAACATCTTCCGCTTCCGCAGCAGCCAGTAACAGACTTTTCAAAACAAAAGCATGTGAGCAACATGCGTTAACGCGCGATAAAATAAATGTCGGCGTTAATAAATGAATGCGTTAACGCGATAAATAACGCGTTAACTTGCCCAGCCCTATTTATTTTTTTAATTTATTTTTTTTTTTTAAATTTTTATGGCTCTATGTCCTTTATTAAACGGTCTACTAAAAAGCGTGAATTATTTCCCAGGGAACACGCTGCGTAAATGGCTGACCAGTCCTGTGCGCCGGCTGAGCAGCGGCAAGGCCGACGGCCACGTGAAGAAGAAGCTCGCCCACAAGCACAAGAAGAGTCGAGACAGGAAGAGCGGGGGAGATAACGATAGGCGCAGAAAGACTCGGACGACAGCGCGGCGACTCCTCAGGAACGAGACCCATCTGGAAGTTCTCCCGCCTGACCTCCTTGGCCTGCGTTGCAGAGGGTCCGTAACGAGGGTCTGTCGAGCGGCACGCTGTCCAAGTCCAGCTCCTCGGGCATGCAGAGCTGTGGAGAGGAGGAGGAGGTGAGGAGGGGGCGGACTCGGTGGCTGCCCCCCCCCTGCCCTGCCATGGCCATCAAGGCAGCAACACAGCTGCAGGCGGACTCGCAGGACGACAAGGTGAGGACCGCCGGGACGCCACGGCGGAGATCCGATAAGAACGAAAGATGATAAACGGGAGAAGTGGAGGAAAAGTGTCATCTGGAGTCATAGTTAACTTTATTCTTACATTTAGAGAATAATTTAGCAATGTTTTGTGATGTGACAACAGATGCTTTTCTAATTTTAATACTACTATTTATTATTCTTAGTGCTGCAAACTTACCTGGATTGTTATTTCTTACCTATTTTTGAGATTTTATTATTCCTGTCCAATATACAGTCATGGAAAAAATGATTAGACCCCCCTTGTTTTCTTCAGTTTCTTGTTCATTTTAATGCCTGGTACAACTAAAGGTACATTTGTTAACGAAACATAACCACAAAGATTGCTCATAAGAGTTTTATTTAAGAGCTGATATCTTACCATTTTCCATGGTTTTCTTGATTCCTTGATTATAACCTAAATCACTTAAGTTTTTACATCAATAGCTATGGCGTTGTACTGCCAAAAAACACTGCTTTTATGCATTCAGTGTTTTCTTTTCTGTCTGTTTTAGTCACATGATGACGTTTAGTGGTACCAGGTATTAAAATGAACAAGAAACTGAAGAAAAAATGCTGGTCTAATAATTTTTTCCATGACTGTATTTTGCTCTTAAAGATCAGCTGTGATCCTAAAAAATTAAAAAAGGTTTTTTTTTTTCTATTATCAGTTTATCTGGGTAAATGAATACAAGGATTTACAAATCAAAGTTTTTTTGTTGTTTTTTGAGGACTGAGGTTGATTTTCTTAATTCACAGCTAATTTAAGGCACAAGTTTGATCAATTTGATGATAAATGCAGCAGTTAAACAACTTTTCTTTCTTCACACAGTCGTTTGTTTTTGTTTCTAGATTATAATTGAGCTCATATCAGTTTTACTTCCCCTCTTTTTTTTTTCTCCCTAAAAGGACATTTTCTGACATAGTTTGAATGACTCCTCAGTTTCCTTTATGCATAACATCTTATATCTTGGCATGTTGCATCATTTTCTCCCCTCTCCTTTAAAGCAGAAAGCAATGAACACTTTCAGACAAACCAAACCTCATCTTGGACTAAAGAATCCTCTGACACTAATTTCTGTTTCTCTTTTATGTTTTGTTTCCTGCTTGTATCGTTTGCTGTAGCATTACCTTGATTTATGTCCTGTCTTTGCTTTGTCTCAGTTTCCATACCTCTCCATCTGAGAAGCCCCGCTCTCTCTCCCCTCCGTCTCCTCCCTCGGCCTAATTCTTCACTTCTGTTTTATCCCCTGTTCTTCTACTTTTACTTCTACTTTCTAAAGCTTCTTCTTTCTGAAGTGAAATTCACATGAACCCTGCAGCTTTTTTTTAGACTCGGCTTTCTTCTTTTCTTTCGTTTCTTTAGTGCAGATTTTCACACCATCTTTTTTTTTTTTTTTCTTTACAAAGTTTTTAAACTTTTGCCCTGTTTCTTAAACACACCTTTGGGACGGATTCCCTGCCAGAATATTGACACCAAGTTCTGATAAAGAAAAGCCGCTTGTAGCTGAATGGAGGGTTGTTTTTTTTGTTTTTTCCCCCATTCACAACGTCAGTGCAGATAAGAAGACTGTAAAGTCTCATTTTTGCCAGCCTTGAACCCACTTGGAGTTCAGACAGATGCAACTTTTTTGTGCGTGATTCAACAGGTTGTGATGTTAAAAAGAAACAAGCAGTCGGTTGAAACAGTAAATCTGTTTGGCTGCTTGTGAGCCGAGCAGGCAGCTTCTCTGAATAACGACGTCAAAATGACCCACCCGAGATGAAAGTCCACCCCCCCGCCCGTCCCCTCCATCCCCCTGACCCCTCACCAGCCCCTCCGTTGCCCCCCCCCCCCCCCCCCACTCGTCTTCATTCTCCTGTTACCCTCTGTGCGTTAACCTCATTACCATGCGAGTAATTGGCATCTGTAAATGCTGGCGAGGCCAGAAAACCTAACTGGGGAAAGTGTTGAAGCTCAGGACAGCAAGGGTGAGAGTCTCCTGAAATATATATATATTTATATATGCACACATACAAACATGTACTTCTGTCATTCTCGCTGTCGGCATCCTGTATTGATTTCAAAGACTGTCCTTCACCAAACCTGAAAGCTCTAGAAACTTCCATCTGGATATGATTTTCTTCAACGTTCCTCCTCTCACTGTTTGAACGACTCCTCATTCTTTATTCCATTCAGCCTCATCTTTTTTTTTTTTCTTTTTCAATTTTTCTATAAGTTTCCTTTTCATTTTCTTTACATTTTCGATGTAAACCGTGCAGTGCTGGGGCTTTGAGCTTTGATAAAGCTCTTTTAGTTTCCAGAACATTTTTACTAATTGCTTGCATCGATAACGAAAATAACACATTCACGTGAAAATCAAATTAATGATGAAATCAGGCATTTTAAAAACTGTTAGCCGTGACATCCGTGTGAGCCATCCATGGAGCATCGCAGCTTTAGGAAGAGATTGAGTTGATTGATTGTCTTGTTCTCACGTTTAATCTTCCTTCATCTTCCCTACTTTCGCCCAGACGTCTTCTCGTCTGTCGGTCCGTCCGTCCAGTTCAGAGACACCGAGTGCGGCGGAGTTGGTGAGCGCCATTGAGGAGTTGGTCAAAAGCAAGATGGTAGGACTTTACGCCTGATGTGCACATCAACGTTATTTTGTTTTGTTTTTTTGTCTTTATAATGACCAGTTTCTGTGAAAGACTAAACTAACTACCATTGAAGGTCCTCATAAATATTTTTAAAGTTCCGCTTAATGTACATCAGCGGTTCCCAAACTTTTTTAGCCGCGCACCCCCTTCTATGTCTCAACCGGGTTGACGCACCCCCGATCCCCCACCCCTTAAAAAAAACGCAACAAGCTTTATTATAGCCATATTAAAGTCGCCATGTTTATTCATGCTAAAATGACCAGAACACACATATAACATAATAATCACAATCACAACAATGCGCTCTCGCATTTAAATTAAACTGAAACACTGTAACACAGTTCCAATATAATGAAACAAAGTTATGCGCAGGCTTCCACTTTTAAGAGCAAAGAGGATGGATGACATGCTCAGACTCAGTGGCAGAAAGCAGATAAGTTGAGAAAAATGTTAGAATACTTTGAACATTGAACAAAAATTGCAAATGTTGATGGATGTTTAAATGACCGTGGAACTAACACAACCCGTCATCATAACACAGGTTATGGAAATAAAATTTGAACGCCAGTAATTTTAATTCTATTCCAATAAAGTTCCAATAAAGATATTTTCCCTGATTTCAGCCAATTGAGCATATTTGCGAGAATGAATAAAGTAGAGGCCACAAGCTAGGTGCAAATGCAGTGGTAGAAGAATATAACTTCTTCTTCTACGCTTCACTTTAAGATGACGTGCATTTTAAATAGCCTGCATTTATTTATTCATTAAAATTACAGTTTTTGATTTAAAATTTTACAAAGGAAATGTTTATTTACTAATCTTTATTGTGTGAAAACAAAAAAAAAATTATCAGACCGCCATTACATTTTTCATCTCGCGCACCCCTGGGGGTGCGCTTACCCCACTTTGGGAATCCCTGATGTACATGAACTGGAAAATGAATAATAACGAGACGAGTTTATATTTACAGGATAAAACTCTCCTCACCTGAAAGCAGAATTTTCCAGATTTTATTTATTTTATTTATTTGTTGACACTGTAAATGATTTTGTCCCGCTGCAGGCGCTGGAGGACAGGCCCAGCTCTCTGTCCGTAGAGCAGGGGGACAGCAGCTCGCCGTCCTTCAACCCCTCTGACACCTCCCTCATGTCCTCCTCCTCCCCCATGGAAGAGATGGACGAACGCCGGGCGAGTAACCTCAAGAAAAGACAGTGCGTCCGCCGCCGGCTGACACTCGCTCGCCGTACGTGGCTGCATGAGTAAGAAGCATCTCTTCTTTGTTTCAGTGTCGTTTTGCTGGAGTTGGTGGAGACGGAGCGAGACTACGTCAGAGATCTTTGCTTGGTGGTGGAGGTGAGTCGGTGCTTCTTCAGCAACGTAACAAGAACTGAACAACTTCTTCTTTTCTTTTTTTTTTCATTCAAGAAGTTGAACTTGTTTTGTGCATCTCTGTCATCAGGGCTACATGAGCAGGATGAAGGAAGATGGCGTCCCTGACGATATGAAAGGGAAGGACAAAATTGTGTTTGGAAACATCCATCAGATCTACGACTGGCACAAAGAGTACGTAGCAATGTCCATTTTTACGGTTCATGTTTTCCAGTGGAATCATTTGTTTTGATCTTTTGTTTTTGTCTTGCTTAGTTTCTTCCTCAGGGAGTTGGAAAAATGTTTGGAGGACCCTGACAGACTGGGACCACTCTTTCTCAAACAGGTTTGTCCACACTGAATCTTTTTACTTTTCGCTTCGTGTTTCCTCGCTGTTCCAGGGTAGAGGTGTCCGCCGATATGAGCAAAAAATGCAGATCGGTATCGGATCGGCAAGCCCTAAAAATGCCGATCCAGACTCCCGATCCAGTTTTTTTCCAAAGTCCGTTCCGGGTTTTCCAGCGCAGCGCATTATTCAGATGACCCATTCCAGGTTTCCCTAATATCCGGTCCGCATTTTCCAGCACACCTTCAGCACACGAGCATCTCCCTCCCAATCAGTGTTGCCAACTTAGCGACTTTGTCGCTATATCTAGCGACTTTCCAGACCCCCCCTAGCGACTTAATCTGTAAAAAGCGACTAGCGACAAATATAGCGACTTTTTCTGGTGATTTAGCGACTCACTGGCACTCAAACCGCTAGTCTGCCTCGCGAGCCGCGCTTTTCTCTCTGTTTCTCTCTCTCACTGTTGCCAACTCTCCAATGAGAAAAGTCGCTAGAGGCTGTCCCGAAAGTCGCTAGAAGTCGCTAGATGCGACGGACTTGATTTGTTAAATAAATAGGTTCAGTTTCTCGTTACCAACCAATGTGATTATTCAAATGCACCTAATTCAGCTGGCTAGTTATTATCAGGAGTAAAACCCTATTCAGCATGAGTCTGACAACAAAGTAAGTTGGTTAAATGACTTAAAACTTTAATACTTGCTCAGGTATCGGTATCGGCAGATATCGGTATCGGATCGGAAGTACAAATAAATATCGGTATCGGATCGGAAGTTCAAAATGCTGGATCGGGACATCTCTAATCCAGGGCTTAAAGTATCCCGGCGTTTGACTATGATTCAGGAAAAAAAAACACACACAAACACGTTATCTCTGAGTGGTCTTGAACGCAGCAGCATCCGAGGTGAGCCGGGTGGTTGTGTTTGGAATGGAGGGAACAAGTGTCTCTGGGCAGGATGGAGGACAAGGGTGGAGACGGTTAGCCGTTTGGGTACCAGAAGCTAAGGGAGCCTGGTACCTGTTTTTGTGTGTTGTGCTCTAAGAAGCTAATCTATGCAGCTAGCCGCTAAAAAAAGCTCTTCACCGTCACAGAGAAGACGCCGGCCATAAAGCGGCTATCTGCGCGCTCCAACACACAAGCCGTTAACCGGGACTTAGCGGACGTTAGCGCCCCCGGTGACTCATCTATTTGTGACTTGAAAATACAGTCATGGAAAAAATTATTAGACCACCCTTGTTTTCTTCAGTTTCTTGTTCGTTTTAATGCCTGGTACAACTAAAGGTACATTTGTTTGGACAAAACATAACGATAACCACAAAGATTGCTCATAAGAGTTTTATTTAAGAGCTGATATCTTACCATTTTCCATGGTTTTCTTGATTATAAGCTAAATAATTTAAGTTTTTACATCAATAGCTATGGCGTTGTACTGCCAAAAAACACTGCTTTTATGCATTCAGTGTTTTCTTTTCTGTCTGTTTTAGTCACATGATGACGTTTAGTGGTACCAGGTATTAAAATGAACAAGAAACTGAAGAAAAATGGTGGTCTAATAATTTTTTCCATGACTGTACGTTTGTGCTCGTTTATTACGGAACATGATTTATCATTTACGATCGCTCAACCGCTCGTACATCTGTGTAAAAAAAAGTAGCCGTTGATAAAAACGCTTTAAAAAACTGCCCGTTTCCAGTCAGCAGGCCGGTTATATAAACAAACATGACACAGCACCAGAGTTCTAGAAACATCCGTGTTTTATGTAAAGCACCTTGAATTGTCTTGTACACGAAATGTGCTACAAACTAAACTTGTCTGATCAGATCAAAAGATGGATGTTTTCTCTGAACGTTAATGAAGCAACGACCCAAAACATAGAAAAATACTGAATGTAATGGTTCACTTTATTGATGATGATGATGCATCCAGAGGAATAACAGAACTGTCTCTGCAAATATGTTAAAGAGGAGATGAGTCAAGACCAAATGAATGTGGCTTAATTTATATTTATCATTGTTTTTGAACAAAAATGATAGAAAAGTTACAATTTGTTTGTTTTTTTTGTACAAATTGCCCTTTACTGAATTAAACGGTTGTTCAATGAATCAGATTAATTAGCTTGACTGAGTTTCACATGTCTTCACTTATAACTTAATAACCTTTACTTTCTAAAACTCATTTAAATTGAAGGTCATCTTGTACATTAGCACAATGCCAAAAAGTTGTTTTTTTTTTTACTTTAAGCCCTGCTGTTGCTCATTTAGTTGCATTGATATGCGGTTTATCTGTCCAGGAGCGGAGGTTGAACATGTATGTAGTTTACTGTCAGAACAAGCCCAAATCAGAGCACATCGTCTCAGAGTACATTGACACCTACTTTGAGGTACGTGGCTTTTTATTTTAAAGATTTTAAACCTGCCGAGACACATGACTCTCTGAAGACACCCTGTTTGTTCTGTAGGACCTGAAGCAGCGTCTGGGACACAGAGTCCAGATCACGGACCTGCTCGTCAAGCCCGTCCAACGGATCATGAAATACCAGCTGCTGCTCAAGGTCAGTCAGTTAGCGTACAGCAGAGGGCGCCAGAGCTCCAGCAGCCGCTACCAGAAAACTCCTCCATCTCAATAATCTACACCAGTTACAAAACTGTCAGTTTTCAAGTTCTAAGTTTTTTCTATGTATTTTTTTTTTTCTGTATTTTTTAGGATTTCCTTAAACACTCTAAAAAGGCTGGGCTTGAGTCCGTAGATTTAGAGGTAAGACGGACGATTAAAACTCCTCTTCAGTCGTTACAAAAAAATCAGCAATTTCATGAAGCCAGGTGTTTTGGTGTTTTGATATTTGTGTTTGATATTTAGATATTTATTCATTTAAATAGAAGTACTTCATCCTTTTTTTTTTTTTTTTTTAAGAGACAGGAAAAAAAAAAAAAAAAAAAAAAAGAAGAAAAAAGAGGGAGTTTTGTTTTGTTTGGGGTGCATGGGGGGGTGAGGGGTAATGGGAGGATGGCTTTGTGACTTTGGGGTGTGTGACGGCTTTTATTTTGTTTTAATGTTTTTAATTTTTATCTTTTTTTTTTTTTTTTTTTTTAATGTAAAGCACTTTGTGTTGCCTGAGGGCATGAAAAGCGCTGTATAAATAAAGTTTGATTTGATTTGATTTGATGAAACCTCCTTGTGTCTGACTCTTACAGAAAGCAGTGGAAATCATATGTATCGTGCCAAAAAGGTGTAACGACATGATGAATGTCGGCCGGCTTCAAGGATTTGATGTAGGAACTTACATTCACTTGTGTTCAGACGTTGACTGATTTTTTTTTATTTTTTTATTTTTTTAAACCTCTTACCTGACCTGGACTTCTTCCTCTCCAGGGGAAGATCGTGGCTCAGGGGCGCCTCCTGCTTCAGGACACGTTCATGGTATTGGACCCGGAGACGGGTCTGCTCGGTCGGATGAAGGAGAGGAGGGTGTTCCTGTTTGAGCAGCTCGTCATCTTCAGTGAGCCCCTGGACAAGAAGAAAGGCTTTTCTCTGCCCGGCTTCCTCTACAAGAACAGCATCAAGGTGATCATTATGAATGTTTTTCAATTTTTTTTGAAAGTTGAACAAGTTTCTGCCCTTCTCGAGGCTCCAGAACCAATCCTCTACGTTAAATTGAGTGCAGCTGTATCCATTCGGTACCTTTCACTGGCTGCGGTTACATGATGTTTTTTAATTCGGAATTAAAATTAGGAATTAAATAATTCCGAATTAAACTATTTTCCTTCCAGTTTACATGGAAATAGTAATTCCGAATAAAGTTTACATGGAAACACGTTAGTTCGTCTTATCCAACTCCGCTTTAGGTCTGGGGGTTGGGAAGGGTTCTGATTGGATGGGGGGGGGACGTCTTTACATCTACCAGAAGAAAACAAAACTTAGCTAACTGGTTCAACAACATTCCACTTATTTTGACCTGGGTGGCGTCTCTATCTGTGAAACTCCTTCATTAACCTGACTTTGAAAAGCTCACAATTTTTATGTTTCCTGCCATCTGTTCTTTTAATTATTTCCAGTTCCTCCAAGCTATTTATTAAATAAATCGTCTCTGCTCTTGAACACCGTTTACTGCGTGCTTGCCGGAATATAAGCGTCATGGCGACAGACGGGCAGAGAACTAGCATGCGCAGAAAGACGGAATTAATTTAAAACAGGAATGAGTGTAAACATGACCGCGGAATACTTAATGCGGAATGAAAATGGGAATAAACCAGCCACTTACTTCGGAATTAAGTTAATTCGGAATTGACATTTTCATATGGAATTAAGTGTTTACATGGTAACTTTTATTCGGCTTTAACTTTAATTCTGAATTAAAGAGGAATTAAACTTCCCATGTAAACGCACCCAATCTCACCAAGAGCCAGTTTCTGTGGCTGGGTGCGTTTACATGGGAAGTTTAATTCCTCTTTAATTCAGAATTAAAGTTAAAGCCGAATAAAAGTTGCCATGTAAACACTTAATTCCATATGAAAATGTCAATTCCCAATTAATTTAATTCCGAAGTAAGTGGCTGGTTTATTCCCATTTTAATTCCGCATTAAGTAATTCCGCGGTCATGTATACACTCATTCCTCTTTATTTATTTATTTTATTTATTTGTTTATTTGGATGGGACAGTGCACATTAATAAACATACAAGTATGTAAACATGCCGGATTGTAGCAGAAGTGCTTATTTCCATCCGTAGTCCCATAACATAAAAAAAAAACATTGCACAAACTTTAAAACATCACAACTACAAATCTGACAAAACAAAGAGGACGCTGACAGAAAATATCAAAGCAGCTGATAATATAAGACTTTACCCACAATTACAGATTAAAGGACAATAGACCAAGAGCCCCAGGAATACGTGTCAGATTAAAAATAGTGTTTTAGGGCAAATGTACAAGTCTGTTTTAAATTAACCAATGTTTGAGGTTTTTTTTTTTTTTCTTTTCTTTAAATTAATTCCCGTCTTTCTGCGCATGCTAGTTCTCTTGCCCATCTGTCGCGATGATGCTAATATTCCGGCAGTAAACGGTATTCAAGAGCAGAGACGATTTATTTAATAAATATCTTGGAGGAACTGGAAATAATTAAAAGAACAGATGGCAGGAAACATAAAAATAGTGAGCTTTTCAAAGCGGCCAGGTTAAATGAAGGAGGTTTCACAGATAGAGACGCCACCCAGGTCAAAAATAAGTGGAATGTTGTTGCTAACCGAGTTAGCTAAGTTTGTTTCCTTCCGGTAGACGTAAAGACGTCCGCCCCCCCATCCAATCAGAACCCTTCCCAACCCCCAGACCTAAAGCGGAGTTGATAAAGCCGAAAAACAACTGTGTTTTCCATGTAAACCTTAATTCGGAATTACTATTTCCATGTAAACTCGAAGGAAAATAGTTTAATTCGGAATTATTTAATTCCTAATTATTAATTCCGAATTAAAAAACGTCATGTAACCGCAGCCAGTGAGGGTTTGAAACCCCAAAGGCTCAGGCCTTTGGGTTCTATTCATCCCATAAGAGGTCCACAAGAGCCTAAACTCACATTGTTGAAACCCAACTGGGTTACCATATTTACCATACTTACCATATTTTCTGGGACTGCCCTGTCATGAAGGACTATTGGAGAGAGATACACAACGCCCTAAAGCATATCTTCGAAGGCGAAATACCCCTCGAGAGTAAGACTATGTTTTTTGGACACATACCTGAGGAATGGCCGAAAAGAGATAAACATCTAATAAATATTTTGCTGGTGGCCTGTAAAAAGGGTATTACCAGGAAATGGTTATCACAGGAGAGCCCAACTTTAAATTTATGGATGGACATTACAATGGACATTTATAAAATGGAGAAGATAACAGCATTTGTTAATCACAAAATGGAGAATTTTGTTTCACACTGGGAAAACTGGGTCAAATATGTCACGCCCCATAGACCTGATTTTATTTTCACAGACTAGTGACTGTATTGTATGGAAAGGATCACTCCCTACCTGTACATATTTTTACTTTTTTTTTTTTTTTTTGTTTTTGTTTGTTTGTTTGTTTGTTTTTGTTGTTGTTGTTGTTTTGTTGGTTTTCTTTTCATCTTTCAGATAAAAAATAAAAAAAAAAAGCTATTTTGGCATTTGGGGCAGACAACAGATGTAAGATGTAGGTACATAAGATGTATGGGAGGGATATGAACGTATGATTCTGAATGTCAATAAAAAATAAATAAAAAAAAAAAAAGAAACCCAACTGGGCCCCGTGGGTGAAGTGACCCCCCCAGTCAAGCCCGTCTTCTAGCTCCTGGATCCATAGCTTACCCTAAACCGGTCTCCAGGAGCCCCTGACCTGCACGTTTTAGATGAGTCCCACCTCCAGCAGACCTGATTCACATAAATGATTGTTAAGAGTCTTGTTAAGAGCTGATGGTGATGTATTGTTTTCAGTCAGGTGTTTTTTGGGGGGGCAGTCATCTAAGTCATGCAGGGCTGTGACTCCAGAGGACAGGAACTGAGGGACACAGGATTTAGGAATGTCGCCCAGCATAGCAGGCTGTTTGTGAAAGTCGGCCGTTGTTTATGACGACCGATAAACACGACGAATATGAACACGTTAGTATTGTGGGAGAACGAGATAAACATAATGAAATCTGAGTTTCAAACCACACTGGAAGAGACGGGACCACAGTTTCCAGCTCTGAACCTGCTCTGGCTCCAGCTCTTGGTTCACATTGATCAAATAAGGGTAAAAGTTGCACATTACAATGACTGATGTGATTGTTTTTATCTCCGTTTTGCGTCCAACCTTGTAGGCGAGCTGTTTGGGCCTGGAGGAGAACGCGGACGGCGATCCCTGCAAATTCATCCTCACCTCTCAGTTAACCAGCGGCGCCGTCGAGTCTTTCGTGCTTCACTCGTCCCACCCAGGGGTGCGAGAGGTTTGGACCCTCCAGATCAGTCCAGATACTCGAAAGCCAAAGAAACTTCCTCAACGGTACGCCTCCATTCACCCACACACCTGAGCAACACCTGTAGAGGAGCTGGTTTGGTACATGGCCACCTTTGTCTGTCTTCCTACCTTATCGCAGCTCTGACCTCACCAGTAGAGTACCAGAGGAATCATGTGGGGGGGAGCGGTGCCCCAGGTGGGGGCGGTGCTGGTTCAGGTGCACCTTCTGGAGTCGGAGGAGGAAGCTCCCAGAGTAGCTCCACCCCCTCAGGACCCCAGGGGGGCTCCCGTCGGCCCTCCAGGATCCCCCAACCCTCCCGTCTGCCCCAGCCCCTACGCCACCACCCGGGGGCCGACGCAGACGGCCCCAAGATGTCAGGTATGGACTGTTGTACTGGTGAAGTTGGTTCTGTGTGGCACTGTGAAGTTGTAATCCAGGTTCATCCCCTGCTACCTCCAGGGGGTAGTCCGCAGGGCAAGCGCCCTATCCAGACCCCCGAGGACCACCCGCAGAACCCCACCCCCACCGGCACCGTAATCCCCATTTCCCGTGGCACGGTCGGGTCCGTGCCCTCCACGCCAACTTCCAAACCACGCCCAGGAGCCATGTCCATATCCGTGGCCCCGCCCCTGATCGCTCCCGCCTCAGGCAAGGACGGCCTTCCTCCTCCTCCTCCCAGCCCGGGCCAGAAGTCAGGATCTGGATTCTGGAGCTCTATCCCGGGTTCTCCAGCCAGCCGGCCTGGCTCGTTCACCTTCCCGGGGGAGACGGGAGAGACCGCCGTCCGTCAGAACTCAAACCAGATCCACGCCGGTTCTGGGAGTCACAGACACTCGACGCACAGCAAGGAGGCCGACCGCATGAGTACGTGCTCGTCGGCCAGCGAGCAGTCCGTCCAGTCCACCCAGAGCAACGGGGTAAGAGCTTCCAGAGCTGCTCCGACTAACACCGAGGCAGAGCGGGAAAACTTTTCTGTCCTTCCTGTCTGCTGTCCTGCTGCAGCCGGCGTTACTAATCTGTCCTACTGCACATCTCTGACAACCTTCACCGCTCTCCAACATCATCCTCTCTAGCTTCACGCCATTTCTGAAGACCAGTTCCTTGCAAATCGTTCGAATCTCAAGTCTTTCTAGAGGACCTTCTTCCCCTCTCCAGTGAATGATCTTTAAGGCTTTTCTTCTAGATTTCTCAACTCTAACAAAGCTTCTACTAACACCCGACCTCCTCTTCGCCGTCCTTCACCACCTCCTGTCTTCATGGTGTGCTACTGAACTGTACTTTTCCCACAACTAACCTCTGACGTTTGTGGTTTCAGCCACAAACGTACCAACAGAGATCCTTCCATTCAACCTAACGTTCCTCCTCTCGTCTTTGCCTGGAGCTGCGCAGCAAAGACGACTGAATGAGAAATCCTCATCTAACTTCAGCGTTTTCTTCATCCAGTTGCTTTTTTTTTCCAAGAAGAAAAATAACAATAAATCTCTTCTTTCTTCTTGACTGCAATCTTTTTACAAACTCTATTAGCTGTGGGAAGTAAACTGTTTCCAGTGTTTAGACTACATGTCCATAAGATGTTTTTCTAAGGTTCTATAAGACGTGTGAATAAAGTCAGGCAATCGAACCTGTGACTGAGGGTTACTGCTTTAAAGGCGAGGTCAGGCGGGTCACATAAGATACTGGAAGAACCGGTCCAGACTACGCGTTGAGGGAGGTTTCTACGCGCTGTGAGGAGACGCTAGCACAGACTATGTGGAGAAGTTAGCAGAAGGTAGATGGAGCGAGGCCGAGCACGGACCAGTGGCGCTGGACCAGTGGCGCTGGACCACACCAGTAAGTCCAGAGAAAGTGAACACGTTACCATTCGGACCTTCAAACTAGCTTTCCTTCCTGGGAGTCGCTGTCTGGTTCAGATTTGTAGAGCAGATGTTGGCACAGCTGGTTGAGCATGCAGTTTTGATTTTTGAGCACAATCGTCTTTTACTGAATGAGACTTTTTACCAAAATCTGTTCCAAGTCACTATTCTTTTTTTATTTGTTGTTATCTTATTTTATTTTTTGTCCAAAAGAAGAAGAAGGATTGTGAGGTTTTTTTGAGGATTACCGTATTTTCCAGATTATAAACCGCTACTTTTGTCCCACGCTTTAAACCATGAGGCTTATACAGAGAATTTGTCTTCAGCCCTCAGGGGGCGCTCTAGCAGGAAGTGCAAAAACCAAAAAACAAATCAAGTAGTTAAAGGCTATTCTGTTTTTGTTCAGTAGCCTATGTTGGCTATGCTACGCTACATTCATTTTGTGAGCATCAATACCTGTTATTATTGGACAAACTGATTAATCCAGGTGTGTCTGACCGTTGTAGCTACTCAGACACACCTGGATTTATCAGTTTGTTGGTTTCACCAGCGGATTTCAGGGTTCTGAGCGGACCCATCAATGACTTTTCTGTTTTGTTTGATCAGCACTTTTACTGCCGTGTTACAGGTTCTGTTCAGAACCAATCAGTTCAGGTATGTGAATAAACACTTATGGTAAAAAATCTTTATAGTCCGGTGCGGCTTATATGTAACAAAATATATATTTTGTTTATATTTTAATGGGTGCGGCTTATATTCAGGTGCGGCTTATAGTCCAGAAAATACGGTAATTACTTCTGAAGTGGCACTTCTACCTTCTTCCCTACTTTCTTTTTTAAACTTTATTTAATCAAGCGTAATTATCCAGAGTTCTTTGAAAGAGTTAAGATTTAAAGAACTGTTAAAGGCGGTGCGTCTTCGTTGATCCTCACCGTTTGTGCTCCCCTGGTTTCAGAGTGAAAGTAGCAGCAGCAGTAGCGTGTCCACCATGTTGGTGACCCAGGACTACATGGCTGTGAAGGAGGACGAGATCAGCGTCATTCAGGGAGAGGTGGTCCAGATTTTGGCGAGCAACCAGCAGAACATGTTCCTGGTGTTCAGGGCGGCTACTGAGCAGGGCCCCGCCGCCGAGGGCTGGATCCCGGGATTCGTGCTGGGACACACCTCAGCTATCGTCCCGGACTGTCCCGAGACACCCATCAAGTAAGACGCCTGTCATTTTCATTTCAAGTACTGAGGTTTCTTTAGGGAGCCGTCGCTGTACAATACACAGTTACTGTAAGTGCATAAATAAAATGATAGATTTGGGCTTCCGTTTGAGTTGCAGAACTTCAATCTAATCCTGCTGGATTACAGTTTGAAAGCCAAGTCCCAGATTTATTCAGCCTGACGGATGACTGTGCAGCGGCACCAAACGTGCACGTGAGACCCTAAAGCTCTGCCAGTAACAGATACAGTTGCAACCGGCTCCCTTTGTGAAACCAGAGCAGTCCGCCGGGAACAAGGCTAACTGTGTTGGGTTGCTAACCAGCAGAGCCGCTGATAATCAGCAGCAACACAGATGCAGCGTTTTTTTTTGTTTCAGACTTCATGTCCAGCTGGACTGCTGGTACAGAACGTACCAAACCAGTTGCAGTAGGACAAGAGCTTTACGCAGTGGCTCATGCCAAAGTAGCCAAGAGTAGCCAAGATGGCTGCTGAAATGCTAAAAACACCTTGGATTGAATTGAATTGAATTGAATTGAAAATACTTTATTAATCCCTTGCGGGAAATTCTTTCGTTGCAGTGCTCCATCCTATAAAAACAACAATATTCTACATATAAAATAAGTAAATTAACACTTTAAATACTACACAATGTACAAAAAATTACATATTTACAATTTACAAATTAGGGATTTCAAAATACCCTGTCTAGCAAAAAGAAAAGAACAGGTGTTTTTTTTTTTAAAGAATTTTTTTTGGCACTAGTGGCCTTTATTGATAGTGAAGAGAGACAGGAAGTGGGGCAAAGAGAACGGGGAAGCCTCTGTACATGGGCGCTACCGCTGCGCTACCGGGGCGGCCCAGGACGAACAGGTTTTTACTGCAAAATCAAAGACGGTTATTCCTGCGTTTTAGAAGTGTCATGTTGATACTAGTCTGGTCACATGGTTAGTTTCTCTGACGTTGGAATGGCATTGAGAAACAAAATAAAACACCACAAGCAGACAACAACACATTAGCATTATGCTAACCTGTGGAGGCTACGTGTCAAACAAATGAGGGTTTTAGAGAAGATTTGAACCGCATACGAAGAGAGCGTCAGTTTAGAAGTCGAAAGCTCATTTTATTTGACAATTTTCTTTACCTGCTTCGATCCTATTGAGGGTCAGAGGGGACAACGGACCTTCTCCCAAAAAACATCAAATTAAATATTTGTTTCCGCAAGAAAAAAAAACTGAGTTTTGATCCCTGAAGAGGAAACTCCCATGAATATCATTGTGTTAATGCTTTTGAGGCACTAAGATAGGATTCTGCATTAATAGTAAATAACATAAATACTTGACGGTCCTTTATTTAAAAATAAAACCTAACATCTGGACCGTTATATCTCTGCAGCTGAGATCCTTATATTGAATTGAATTGAATTGAAAATACTTTATTAATCCCTTGCGGGAAATTCTTTCGTTGCAGTGCTCCATCCTATAAAAACAACAATATTCTACATATAAAATAAGTAAATTAACACTTTAAATACTACACCTTACCAAGAATTAAAGATATAAGAATAACAAATTAGACAAAATAACTCTGGCCCACATGTGCAAGCCCAATGTACAAAAAATTACAAAAAATTACAAATTTACAATTTACAAATTAGGGATTTCAAAATATTATAGACTTATTTATCAGACGCTGACGACGTTTTCTTTGTTTCAGTAGGAAGTCGTCTTCCTGGCATACATCCCTGCGAATCCGTAAAAAGTCTGAAAAAAAAAGGAGAAGGAGGCAAAGAAGGAGACCAAGCTGGAAAACGGTTACAGAAAGTCCAGAGATGGGATGGCTAACAAAGTTTCTGTAAAGGTGAGTTTCACTTCACGAACGAATCTGTATTGATGCTCTTTTTTTTTTTACATCTGACATTTTATTTTTTTTATTTTCCAGCTTCTAAATCCAAACTACATCTATGATGGTAAGTTTTAACACCAACCGAGACGAACGTTGACCGTTCATGTCAGATGCCACCTTTAAAACCTCGTTCCCCGTCAGCTCCCCCAGAGTTCCTCGTGCCTCTCAGTGATGTGACGTGCGACAACGGCGAGAGCGTCACCCTCAGGTGTAAAGTCTGCGGTCGACCCCGCGCCGCCGTCACCTGGAAGGGGCCCAACCAGAGCAGCCTCACCAGTAACGGACACTTCAGCATCGCCTACAGGTGGGAAAACAGTCGTCACGGTCAGTTTTCTGGTCACTGTTCTGCAGAACTTCGCTGGTGTTTCTGAAACGCAGCAGATCGGTTTGTTTTATAAAACCGTCAGATTGTTTCCTTGGATTGTGAAGGCAGAGAAACAGCCAGAATGATTCCGACTTGCACTTCAGATCAACTTTCATGTGTGTTTCAGTGATACGGGTGAAGCTACGTTGCGGATAATCGGCGCCGCTTCTGAGGACGATGGCGTGTACACGTGCGTTGCGACCAACGACCTGGGCAGCGTAGCGTCATCAGCTTGCCTCAGAGTGTTGGGTGAGAGAGATCACAGTCGTCAGCGGCTGTCGTTTTAATTCAAGCTGGTTCTGAGTGTTGCTGCTGTTTGTTTCAGCCGTGTCCACGGACGGGATCCGAGTGAGCTGGAAGGACAACTTTGACTCTCACTACGCTGAGGTGGTTGAACTTGGAAGGTAACAGACTCACCTGCGTCTTCAGCTCCACACTGTTCAGACTAAACACTGTTCAGGCGCCGCAGGAGAACATCTGAGATGCTTCTGGTGCATCACACGAGGCCAACATACCAGGGTTATAATAGTTTTGGATTTTCCATTAGTTTTAGTTTTTATTTAGTTTAGTTTTTCCAAATTCAGTTAGTTTTAATTTTTTTTCAGAGCAGTTTTGCTAGTTTTTATTTGTTTTTGTTTTGAAATTACCCCTTAACCCTACCCCTGGAAACGGAGTGCCAAGGGGTAGGGCCGAAAGTCAACCCCTCCGAATTGGGACACCCTATCTCTAATATCTGTTACAGTGTTGTTAATGTTTAGCTGGTGTGATATTCATGCTCACAAACTTGTAGTAGAAAACAATAATGAACTTTATTTGGTAAATTTAAGAACTATATTAAAACAAAAAACAGCATCTGTCCCTGACCCCGTCTTGGGAGTTCTCAGCTCCTGCAAAAAAAAAAAAAACAGTGTTATAACTTATAAATATGAAGTTCATCATTGCAGCGCTAACTGAGAGATTACAGGTAACTTCAAAAGATTACAGTTTAGGCATTGCCTTAAAAATTTCAACTAAAGTGCTTCTTGCTTACCTTATATTTCTTTTTGAGGTTTTCCCATTTTTTTGAAACTTGTTGGCAGGTGACCCTCCCCTCTAGCCCAAACTCTTTAATCAACGTCCTGTATCACAACACATATGAGGAGTAATGTAAAAACAATGAAAAGCAAGAAAAAAAAACAACATAAGTATGTATGCTGTCAAGCAAGCTAAAATAATAATAATAAAAAAAAAAACTCACTCCCAAAGTTGTTTGGCAGCAGCTTTTGATTTTAGAAAACGCTGCTCATTTTCAGCTCTGTACTTAATTAGGCGCCTCGTCTCTTCTGGAGTCCCTGCAATACACATGGATAAACTGTTATCTCTGGTCTCATGTAAACAAGTGATATTAACGTTACTTGGGTTTAACTTAACTGGATCCTCGACTACTATCGATCTTGATAACTTCGGCGAGGTTGTCAAAGTTATTATTGATAACGTTATCACTGTAGATTATCATCGGGGCTGCTTACAGAGCACCACAAACTGAATCCGACTACTATCACTATCGATAACTTCGGCGAGGTTGCCGACGTTATTATTAATAACGTTATCCGAAGTTATATTGATAACTTTATCACTGTAGATTATCATCAGGGCTGCCGGCAGCATTCACTCTAGCAACGGTAACCACGTAACTGACGCCTCGACTACTATCGATTTTTTTCGGGGGATTTTTTACGAGGAAAATGACCACTACACATTGAAACAATGTTAAAATAGACAACAAATAGGTTTTCGTACATTTTCGAACTTTATTCATGGAGAAAATACTTACATTTGTGGCCTTCTTTGGTAGCGGGAGTTGTCATCTTGCCGGTCTTGCGAGGCATTCTGGGAAATATGTCATACCCCTCCGTTTGGAGTGTGCCTCGGAAAAATCTCCGTTTGGAGGGGTATATAGCCCTACCCCTTGGCCCTACCCCTCCGTCATAATGGGAATTGGGACACCCCTACCCCTCCACATGAACGCGCAAAACGGAGGGGTAGGGCCAAGGGGTGAAATGGGATTCAGCCAGTTTTTATTAGTTTCAGTGTTAGTTTTAGTTTTATTTTGTAAATTAGGGTTGTAACTTTGGTTCCAGTGAAGCACTGAACTTTTTGAAGGCTATCGAATCACATAGTCGTGTTTACATTCTGGTCTCAATAAACATATTTATCAATGCGTCTTCCCTCTTGTGGTGTTCCTGCGTATTTACTGACCAGCAGCTATCTGGTCTCCATGGAAACAGTCCATTATAGTTGCTGTTTTCTCCCGTTCCTTCCCAACGCTGACTGGCCTGCAGCTGTAGCTTCTCTTTCCAGGGGGCTAGCTTAGGCTAGCTTATCCAGCTAGTCTTGGTTAGCCTTCTTTCCAGGGGGCTAGCTTAGGCTAGCTTACCCAGCTAGTCTTGGTTAGCCTTCTTTCCAGTGGGCTAGCTTAGGCTAGCTTATCCAGCTAGTCTTAGTTAGCCTTCTTTCCAGGGGGCTAGCTTAGGCTAGCTTATCCAGCTAGTCTTGGTTAGCCTTCTTTCCAGTGGGCTAGCTTAGGCTAGCTTATCCAGCTAGTCTTAGTTAGCCTTCTTTCCAGGGGGCTAGCTTAGGCTAGCTTATCCAGCTAGTCTTGGTTAGCCTTCTTTCCAGGGGGCTAGCTTAGGCTAGCTTATCCAGCTTGTCTTGGTTAGCCTTCTTTCCAGTGGGCTAGCTTAGGCTAGCTTATCCAGCTAGTCTTAGTTAGCCTTTTTTCCAGGGGGCTAGCTTAGGCTAGCTTATCCAGCTAGTCTTGGTTAGCCTTCTTTCCAGGGGGCTAGCTTAGGCTAGCTTATCCAGCTAGTCTTGGTTAGTATTCCACACATTGTATCACCTGCTTCTACAACAAGGCTCTTATTTTTATCGTTAACAAAGTCATAGTCAAAGAAATCCCAAATAGGACTGAGACGCTTTTTCCCAACTTTTGGCACAGCCATCACTGATGATCACTTTTTTTTTTTTTTTTTTTGCGGTTGTTGTACGCCGGAGCGAAGTTAATAGATTTCAAACCTTTATGAGGAAAAAATTACGAAAAAGAAGGACATTCTTGACATTATTATAGTTAATATTAGTTTGTTTTTATAAACACATAATACAGTTTCAGTAGGTTATCGTTTTTTAAAAAACTCGTTTTTATTTTATTTCAGTTAACAAAAGGTTTTTTCACTTCTAGTTTTCGTTAACGATAGTAACCTTGCAACATACAACCCTCAGGTCATTGGACCATCTTGACCTGGCCCATAATGTCCATAAATGAAAACAAAATTATTTAATTAAAAAAAAAAGGGCAAATTAATCTTCAGGAGAGTGAAAATGACAGCAGGGGGCGCTGTCTCCATTTACATTAGATTATTATTGTTTTCTGCCAGTGGCAGGTCAGAGAACCTGAGCAGTTTTGAAAGCTGCCGGAAAATGTTTTTTTTAAGCTAATTTAAACAGTTTTTTTAAACTGTGTTCAGAGCTTTAACTGGGTACCCACGGGGGTCTTAAAAGCATTTTAAAAAGTATTCAATTTATTAGTAATAAATGGAGGCCGTCCAAGTATTGAATCTTGTTTATAAAGTGTTATATTCCATAGTTGGCCATGAAAAAGACTTTTTTTCCCTTCCTTGTTCTTAGATACAGTGATCTCCTTATTTTTCGTGAAAATTAAAATCCGTGAACAGGAGCCGGAGCCCCCCGAGCCTAAATAATTTGTTTAAAATATGTTTAAAAACCACAAAAAAGTAGTGAAACAAGACAAAGGCTCAACTGTGGTCTTTCTGTTTCCTTCACAGCCTCTGGTCTCTGAACCGTAGTAAACAAACCGCTGCTATTGTGCTATTTCTGGCTCCTAATTAGCGGCTAACACGCTAACAACATCAAAACAAACAGTCTGGTTTTCTCTGCATGGAACGGGAACTTTATTGTGTCACTGCAGGAACTTGTAACATCACACAGGTTGTATTGTTGGGCTCCTGTCGGTTAACAGAGAATGTAAATCTATACACGCTGGGCTGCTGTTGATGCTCACTACACTTTTCATCTAACCTCATTTTCTTCTGCCGTCCCACGACACACACACTACATTACCCATAAGGCCACCTTCTTAAAGAGGCCAGGCTGGCCCACAACATTTCTTCACTGTGAGAGAACGCGCACAACATCCTGTGATGTTTCTGTGATTTTTTTCTTGATTTTTTTATGATATTATATATTTCTGAAAAATCCACAAATAACTAAAACCGTGGAACTTAAAGCGCGAATTGGCGAGGGATCACTGTACTCTAAACAAAACAAGCAAATGTCTAAAGATCTGGTGGAGGGCTAGAAGGCATCTCACAACTTTTTTGGTGCAGTTTGAGTAAGAAAAGGAAAGATCTGAGAGGGAGGGAATGTAAACTATTAAAATGAAAGACTCTCTTGGTGCAGTTTTATTCTCTGGAGCTGAATCTGTCGCTGCTCGGTCCGTGAACCGACCGGACTCCTGCCGGCCTGATGGAGTCAGAGCTTTACTGCACCGACTGAACTTCTGTGTGTTTCGTTTCACATCACACTGGGGAAGTCCTTCACATCTCCTGATCCTCCTGAAGTCAGCACCTCATGGTTGGTTCGTTAGACCAGGGGTTCCCAAACTTTTCAACCCGCGACCCCCAAAATAACAGTGCCAGAGACTGGCGACCCCCACTATCCCCGGATGTGACTGAAAAAATAAAATGTGCGCACAGGCCATACGCACAAACACGGGCTTAACGACAACACAAAAAGAACAGAGCAGCCTGTTATGATTTTACATATAGAAATTTACTGTTTGATAAAAGCAGAATACCTCAGTCAAAATAATATCTATGTAACATGAGTGCACAGTATTACTGTCATGTGCAAACTTAACTTTAACATTACTTTAATGGTTAATGGTATTAAAGCATCCGCTTTGTGATGTTTACTGTGGAGCCGTAACCTGACACCTGCAAATGATGCTATGTTAATCTGTCTTAATCACCTCAGGAAGAAAATCTGTAGTTTTATTTTGATTTTAACTACCATGTTTCATAATTTTTACAACTATGGCTGAATTTTTCTGTATTTTATTTTTTTTTAAATTTATTAGATTTATATATATAATATAAAAAAAAAAAAGATTTATGGAAATCATTTCGCGACCCACCCCACGGCATCCCGCGACCCCCCGGGGGTCCCGACCCCCACTTTGGGAACCACTGTGTTAGAGGTCTCACTGAAGTCCTGTCAGGCAGGAATCAGGGTCCATTAGTGCAGAAAAGCTAAAGACTCTTTAAAGGCTGGGACTCATGAAACCTTCAGAGCTTCTAGTTCATGTTTATTTCAACTTTTGATTTCATAAAATACATTAAATGTAGTCACTTCTCAAGTGCACATGTCATAAATATTATGTCTGTACTATTTTTCTCCTCAGGGGTCGGTTCTCGGTGGTGAAGCGCTGCGACCACCGCGGCACCAAGCGAACGGTGGCCGTTAAACAGGTGAACAAGAAGCTGATGAGGAGAGACAGAGTGACCCAGGAACTGAACCTGCTCTGGAGACTTCAACACCCCAACATCGTGAGCCTGATAGACACGTACGAAACCCCCGGCAGCTACGCCCTCGTCCTGGAGATGTGAGTGCAGAAAAACACCTGGTTTATGAGCTTTACCTGCGCGTGCGGCCGTCTGACGTTCACGGCGTGTTTCAGGGCCGACCAGGGTCGTCTCCTCGACTACATAGTGAGCTGGGGGAACCTGACCGAAGAGAAGGTGGCCTGCTATCTGAGGAACGTTCTAGAAGCTTTACATTACCTCCACAACTGCAGAATAGTACATCTGGACGTAAAAGTAAGTAGCAGCGGTTCAACCCGCCTCACCTGCTGTCACATGTTGTGATGTTGGAACACCTGAACACGCGTCAGCTGAAAACACAGAAGCATTAAAGTTTAGTTGAGATGTGTCGAAGCGACCGGAGCTTTGAAGAATGAGTCAGTAGTTCTGGGCGATATGACGATATATATCGTGGGGTCAATATTAAAGTGTGTATCGTGCCATTTCTCTTCTATCGTTTCTAACCTAATTTTATCAATTATTACAGCAAATATGTAATTAAATAACCTGCAACGATAAATTTGATAGAATCATATCTACTTCTACAAAGTAGCCTTTTATGTTTGCACTTTTATTCATGGTTAATGCCTTAAACAGAGTTCTCTTCAACCCTGATGTTTACTTTAGACACTTTATATTGGTTTGCAAACTTTGCACTACAAGGTTACAGATTTCAGAAAGTTGAAAAATAATTTGTGTTTATTTTTTATAGCTGAACTTCAGTGCAAAAATGTGTTTTTCCTCTCAGAAACTGTTGTGCACTTTAAAAAAAATGTGAAAGCTACTGTACCTCTGTACCTACCTGTTTTTGCTGCACTAAAATGTATGTTTGTGACAGTTCAGCTAAATGTCCTTTCAAAATAAAGTTTAAAAGTAAGCAATGAAATTTTTGTCAAACTTTTCAGAGAATAACTGAAAACATACTTTATTATGGTATATCGTGATATATATCGTTATCGTGATATAAAATAGTCCATATCGTGATATATGATTTTTTTCCATATCGCCCAGCACTATGAGTCGGCATTTCCATTAAGACCATTAAGACCATTAAGGGCCTTATATGTGAGAAGCAGAATTTTAAACTCAATTCTAAATTTCACGGTAAGCTAATGTTGGGAAGGCTAACACCGGGGAGAGACGTGATCTCACTTATGGATTCCTGTGTATTTTTATTTTCCCGGTGGCTTTAAAATCCACAGCTGCACCGCTGAAACGTTGCAGACGAGTTCCAGAGCGTCATCAGGCTTTAGGAGTATGAATAAACGGATCAGGAAGTTTCCGGAGCGTTGCTCATATTCTGTTTTCTTAAAGATCAGAATTTCCTAAAAAATGTAATTAAATAGAACTGTTATGTTTTCTCTTAGACTATACAAAGATGAACATAGCCACTGAGGTATTAAGTTTTTACTATTAAATGTAATAATGTTGGGTTCATTCATTCAAAGATGAAAGATTGTAGAAGAAACTGTAGTCGATAGTTGGGACAAATTTATCTTCACCGTCCCCAAAGGTCCTCTGGTGTTTCACGGAGCAACAGCTGTGTACATTTAATAAAATGAATAAACAGAACAAATCCATGTATAGTTGGATTCCTGGTCAGAATCCAACTGTTAATAATTTTAAAGTTCACCTCAGGCTGTCGGTCGGTTCAACTGCAGTCAGTGATGGAATAAAACAACTTCCTGTGACTCTTTGTGTTTTTTTTTTGTTTTTTTTTATTGATACTAATAGCCAAAGTTACAATGGTACATACATCTTTATAACCATTTAAAAATAAAATAGAAAGATCACTACATTCAGTAACCGTAGTGTACCAAGTAACACTAAAAGAAAATTACAAGTCACAAAGATTTTTCCTTTTTTTTTTTTTTTTTTTTTAAACCCCTCCAACAGGAACATAAAAAGAAAATAAAAATAAATGGATACGAAATTATAGCAGGATAAGAATTAATTACAGAAAAAAAGAATAGAAAATAAATAAATAAATAAAAAGAAAAAGAAAACAGCTCACTAAACTATTACTCTAAACACCATAATGCAAATACACACCCACACATAAATAAAATTGCAAAAAAAAGAAAGAAAAAGTATATAAAAACACCTGAATGAATGCCAGGCACCTCTAAATGGGCAACACTTTTAAGTTTGCAACATCTTTGGTAGAACCTTTCAGTACTTCCACGAATAGAGTATCTGATTTTTTCAAGTTTCAGAAAAGACATCATTTCCTTATTTCCATTGTAACAATAATGTACGCCTCGCTATTAAAGACGTAAAGGCCACAACATCTCTCTGGGCTAAATTTAAATTCAGTGAAGAATCTGGAATCCCAAATATGGCGATGAGAGGAGAGGGCTTCAGATTAATTTTAAATACCATAGAGAGAGTTTTAAAATAATTCAACTCTGTGTGTGTTTTTGTGTGTTCGTTACAGCCTGAGAACCTGCTGGTCGCCCACAACACCAGCGGCCAGCCAACAGTCAAACTCACAGACTTCGGAGACGCCGTCCAGCTCAACAGCGCCCACTACGTTCACCCCCTGCTGGGCAGCCCCGAGTTCGCGTCCCCAGAGATGGTCCTGGGAAACCCCGTGTCGCTGAGCTCCGACCTGTGGAGTCTTGGCGTGGTGACCTACGTGCTGCTGAGTGGCGCCTCCCCCTTCCTGGACGAGAGCGCGGAGGAGACGTGCCTCAACATCTGCAGGTTGGACTTCAGCTTCCCTAAAGATTACTTCCAGAGCGTGAGCCAGGAGGCCCGGGATTTCGTGTGCCTGCTCTTGAGGACGGACCCGGGCAGGAGGCCGCCGGCGGGGCTCTGCCTCCAGGAGGCGTGGCTGCGGGCGGGCCGGGGCGACGGCCGGGCCAGAGCGGAGAGTGCTGTCTGGACACGTCGCGCCTCATTTCCTTCATAGACAGGAGGAAACATCAGACTGACGCCCGGCCCATCGGAGGAGTACGGAGCTTCATTCAGAGTCGCCTTCGCTCTCAAGTCTGATCACATCTCTGCGTTGCTTCACCGAGCTGATCATCAGAGAAAACCAGGACGAAAAAATACAAACCATCAGGGGCTGCAAGTGTCTCTATAGTTTAGATTTAAAAAAGGAAAATGAATGCTGATCTTGTCCTCTTTCATAGAACATCAGTGAAAACCCGGTAGTCCCTCAGATCCAGACCTGGAAGGTCCTCACCAGTCACAACATGAATGGATGCCTCTGTCTGCTGCTGCTTGCTGGTTTTAACTCAAAACAGATTTTATAAGTAATGGGGGGGGGGGGGGGGGGGACATTAAGTAACTTATTTTTCTTTGCAAGAGTTGAAGCTGATCGGAGGAGCCAGTTGACGGAGCTTTGACGCACAGACGCAGAGCTAGCTAGCGATAGCGCCCGGCTCCAACGGGCAAAGACGCCGCGGGTTTTTGCTCTTTTACACTAAAATTATTACTCTGATACTTTGGAGAAGCAGCCCTTTCTTATAGAAACAATGTATAAAAAAAAAAACAAAAAGTATTGTCTCTTTGTTCAAGTTTAAAAAAAAAAAGAAAGTATAATAATGTATTCTGCTGAAAGTTGCTGAGGTACTTTGGACTCTGTAGACAAAAGGAAGCGGTGACGGAGCATTTTGATGGCTGCGCTTACATAACGTACATAATCTAAGACACCACGATGGCCAAGTCGAGTGACAATGCTGCACTGTTCAGTCCATGAAGGAGCGACAGGCCTCCATCACCTGCTTTCTCCAGAACAAAACTCTGACATGTCTAAGCCTTACCTTGTACATAGACTTCTGCCTTCTCCCTCCTCACGTTCACGCTGGACTCCTGCAGGACGCCAGACGGTTGGAGCTTGAATGAATGAATGTGACGGCTGAGGAAGATGAATTACTGTAAATGCACTCATTGTATGTTATGTTTGATTATCATGTGCAATGTTGCGGCTTTAACATTTTATGCAACTATTTATGAAGACATCTGTTGTATCTGTAATAAATCTAGAGAAAAGCATGTACTCGTTACTGCAAGCACTGCTGGTAGTTTGTGTTTATTTGATCGCTGAGTGTTACGACTGCCAGGCCACGTTAGGGGTTACAATCAATGATCAGTGGTTTGATCAAAAAAAGAATTAACACTTTTGTACTGTATGCCTCTGTAGTATTGGTACACCAAAGTTGCTCTAGCTTTATAGTACTTAAAAAGGTTTAATTGTGATTGTTTCACTTGAGTTAGGTATTCGATCATGTGAAGATTGTTTACAAATATTGAAAAGGGGGGGGGGGGGGATGCTCGATCTCCTTTACACCTTTATAAAAAGGCAGGAGATTAAAGGAACCACAGATAATTTGCTCTTGTTGTTCAGTGAGAGGATCAAGAGTTGAATGCAAGGTTTATTTACTAAATGTTTGAATTTTATGTACAGTTACTAGCTGCCAAAATGTTTCTTCCATAAATTCCTCTTATTAAAATGAAATAATCCTGGAAGCGGTTGAAATATTTAGCCACCCTGGACTTTAAGTTGCAGCATACGTGTTGTGAAAACATGAGAAATTCAGTTTGGGGTTGGGATGTGTAATGTTTTCACAAAAGGAGCCCCTGTTAGCTTTTTATTTATTCAAGGTTGTGCACACAGGCCATTAAAATCAAGGAACTTGGACTGAATACCTCAGTTTAGGTTTTTTTTTTTTTTGTTTGTTTTTGTTTTTTGTTTCCCTCCCATCGTTATGTCTTTTTATTGTATTTGTTTCCTGTTTTATTGTTTGATAAATTACATGTTTGCTACATTTTTTTTTTTAAATCTTTGCATGTATATTTTTGTACAGATCATACATATATTATCTCTTGTAAATATTCTCATTTTGTCATTGGTCATTTGCAAATTAAACATTATGAACACACATGCCCAGCTTGATTTTCTTTTACGTTCTTTTATTTGGGCACATTTGAATCTAAAGTTAAAACCAGTCACTTCAGACCACATGGGGGTGTTGTGTTCATGAAAGGAGACGGTCTGGCACCTTTTAATACCACTCTGTACCACTAGGGGTGCACTTGTGCCAGCAGTCAACTTTTCTGTGACACGCTGCCCTCATGTGGTCACAAGTGATATTGCTACATTGAGATGAAAGTGACTAAACGTTACAAGGTAACGTGATTATTATATGCAGTAATGTAGACAAAATACGCAATTGTTGTAACTTCTTTTAATTTAGAACTAGATTTTATAACTACAAATGACAATTGATTTTGCTCTCTGATGGAAAATACTCGGTGGGTAGATGTGATTTTCGCACCTCTGTGACTGATCAGACCCTAGAAAGGTCCGTCCTGTTAGAGACGACTTCAACCACATGTTATCAGAATAAAGTCACATTTTTTCTTTTAGCTCCTCTACAAAACCTTCAAAAGATGAGGAACAAGCAGGGATCTTGCAAGGCTCTTATTTTTTTTTCCTGTACCTATGATCCAAACTGCAGACTTAATGAGGTCTGGCACAATGACTTTTTCTCATTTCACTAATATAGTTGCAAATTACAATTTTTTGTTCAGGTATCTGTTGTGGCAAAGAGCCTTCTCGGTGTGATGTGTTTGATTTGACGTCAATGATTTGTCCTTAAACCACTCCATGAAGCAATACCACCACTGGCCACACGGGGGCTGAAGGCATTGAGTCACGTCAATAGATAGTATTCACATGACGTCACAACTTCCGGGTTACAATCCTTCCGCTATTTTGTGGGTCAAGCTATTTATTCATAAACACGGTATGCACGCATGTGTAGTCGGAGTGTTACTTAGGGTGAATGCTCGCGACCGTGAAGTGCATGTGTTGAGGGACAAGTTTAAGGGCTGTATCGCCCTCAATATTGAGATTCTCCGGCACCATCCTCGGAAGAAAGGGCTACCCAGAAAGCATTGCGTATTCTCGCCAAGATGTCTTCGAAAAGGATGGCGCCGAAAAAAGCTAGCTACAAATGTACATATTTTCGTAGTTAATAAAGAAATACATTCAATACATACAAATACACTATCTGACTGTCTTCGTTATATATATATATTTATATTATCTAATTTTTCTTTTACGTCTTCTTCTCTTTCTTCTTCGTCGTAATCTTGACAGACTCGACGTAGCTTTGGCGTAAGGCCGCCCCCCACAGTCTGAAAACGTAACTGCACTGAAGGGGTGTCCCATTTCTAAGTCACGAGATAGGCAAGGCAAGTTTATTTGTATAGCACATTTCGTTTACAAGACAATTCAAGGTGCTTCACATAAGCATTACATTAAAACAGGAGGAAATAAAAAGATAAAATAATAAAAATGCAAAAAGTTAATCAACAGTTGTTTTTGATTAAAAAAAAGGAATTAAAAATGTAGATAAAATGCAAGAAATAAAAGTTAATTGTTATGATAAAATGTGGCAAATAGAAAAGTTTTTAACCTTCTCCAGTTCTCCTGATGATGGGCAGCACAGCCGTGAACTGGTTCCCACTGACACTTCACAGCAAGAAAGTTCTGCTGGATCTCGGTTCAGCTGGACCTTCTGGGTGGCGTTTGCATGTTCTCCTGGTGTCGGTGTGGGTTTATCCTGGTACCCTGGTTTCCTCCCACCCCGAAAACATGTTTCAGCTAACTGGTAATACTTAATCCTGAAAGCACCTTGACTGGTTCCTGGAGGCCATGTAAGCTCAGCGTCATTGTTGCTGACCGAATGTAGCCCACGTCCTTCACGGAGCCACAAATTTAAAGAAGCCTCAAGAAACTTACAGGCCTTTAGTTCCTCTGACATGTGGGCACTTTAAATGAACCGTATAAGGTGAAGATGCTGCAGGGTACGACGCCTCGGGGAAGCCCTTTGGCTCGTATGTCCTCTCCTTTTTGGCCATTTTGTCCGGATCTATTCCACTGATTGTTGCCATTTTCTTTGTCAAACAAGATTTCAATTTGAGGCTCAGATGTCGTTCTCTGATGATCTTCGTCCATTTCTGACAACTAATCTTAATAAGTAGAGAACAAACTGCACTAGCACAAATAACTAACTGGTGCTGTTCTGTGAAGCTTGACCCACAAAATAGTGAACAATTGGGTCGGAGTATCCAGTTGTCTGACGTCTGTGAATAATATATAAACCGTGGGGACTCGGGTTAACCGTTTAACCGCTAACCGATAACAGTAACTCTAACCGATTAATACTAACGGTCAATTTTGTTTTTAAGCTACGTAACTCAATCAACTCATGGGGCGTGTCCACATCTGCAACAGGCCTCTGATTGGTCAATTCTACATCCGCGTAGAAAAGAGCGCATCATCGTAAAAATGAGGAAGTACCCACATCTGTACGATTCTGGTTCTCCACTAGAGATGCGCGGATGACGTATATTTTAACCCGCAACCGCTTCTTAAAATCTCTATCCGCCCGCTATCCATTTGCAGGAACGTTTTTTCACCAATTTTCAAAACCGAACCGACCCGCCATCCTTTTTAATAATATGTAAAATATTTTTTCTTATTATTATTATTTGAGTGCTTCAACCGCAACCCGCCCGAATTTAATTAAAGTATTATTTTTTGACGAGTCATCCGCCCGACATGCGGATTATCCGCTCCGCCCGCGAGTGCACGGTTCAACCGCGCATCTCTATTCTCCACACTACAAAGACAGCACATATTCTAGTAATTCATGGAGGGAGATAGCGATGAATGTGGGTCTGAATACGGCCGAGACGGTGAGGAAGTGGAAAAACACAAGAGATAAGTTTAGTAAGTTTAGCTAGTTCGTGATTGTCGCTCCTGCGTTGTGGCGTGGAATAACATAGCGGAGACCGCGCTAGTATAAAGATCAAAAGTGACGGCGACACATTGCAGCGAGAGTAAACACGGGGAAGTGTCCGCATGCGTCCACGACAACGCTTGCAACATCGCGGCAGCCAACCCTCCCGGACTTATCGGTTAACGGTTATTAATCGTTAAAGGGCTTCGGTTAACGGTTATAAAAAAAAATCCAAAATGTGCATCCCCAGTGGGGACAGTCCACTGCTTCCTGTAACACCAGTTTGTCCCATGAGCTTTGTTGTCTTACACCAGATGACGTATGAAGTTTCTTGTAATATGCTGTCCCCATGTGGCGAGACTTGGTATTGCTACATAGACTGCCTTTAAAAGTGGTAAAAAAAATTAACATTTTGGGTAAAAGGACAGCTAAGAGCATAAAAATCCTACTTTTCAGATACTTTGCACTCAGTTGACCATTTATTAGGGGGAAAAGAGGAAGAAGTAACAGCTGTTCAGTCATATTTGGTTGGTAGCATTGTTGTCTTTTATTCTAATTTCCAATAAACAGAGAATATATCAGTCCCTTAATTGTACAAAAATACCTGAAGAGGATACAATGTAGATCCAGGAGCCGCACAGACAGAACGAAGCACAGCAGGGAGGGGTCACGTGGAAAAAAAATGATCACGGTTCATTTGCTCTTTTTCTTTCCCTGAAATGTTTATTTGACTTCAGCTTATGATGACTTCAACCCAATAACACGACACGGCCGACACCGTCAGTGACGCTGACGTTAGGATTCAGTTCCAGTAAGGTTACACTTCAGTCACAGCCAACGCTAAATGGATGGATGGCAACTAACGACTTATGGTTTAGAAAGAGGCACCTGCTGCATGACTTCATGAAGAAAAACAAGATTCAAAAAAATTCATAATGCAATTAAAAAAAAAAAAAAAAAAAGTATATGAGCATAAAGAGTTGTACAACCCTCTTGAGCTACAGCGTATAATTGCGCTACTTGCGATGAAACCTCTATAAAAGCTACAATGGATATTCCTGCGCGTTAAGCGTTGTTGTGCATGTTTGCGAGATAATAATCCAATCACTTACTGGAGTGTTTTTCCTCGAGGCAAAACGTAAACGAATCAATGGGAACAAAGTGACATCAGAGTGACATCAGAGTGACATCAGAGGCGAAGACTAACAGCCCGTCAGCTTATAAACAACTGATGCTCAGAAATTTGACAAGTGCCAAAAGTCCAGTTTGATCTCTTAAAATAACAAGAAAAACTTTAATTTAATAGCGTATACTGTATATACTGTGGTATATTCTATATATGAGTGTGCGTATAAACACACACGCATATACATATGTAATTTTGTGGAAAAACACAATGTCAACAAACACAAATAATGAAAAAAAAAAAAAAAAAGGACAAAATTAATCATTCTCAGATTTACATGGCATTATGAGCAAAAGCATAACAGCCCATACATAGTGATCTGTGACCTCGGTACAGTGTTGGATCTACTCCTCCATAGCTTCACATACTTAGACAACAGATAGTATATTTTATACTGTTATATTCAAATAACTGGACTTGTGTAAAGGATTGCATTGAGCACAGTGATTTAAAAAAAAAAAAAAAAAAGAAAAGGAAAGAATGGAGGGAAAAAGAGGATGGCGAGTCGTCCTTGCTGACCCACCATGACGTGGCTTTGCATCCCTCCCTGACAAGATATTCAAGATTCTCCAGCCGAACTCCAAATCTGTGGCTTAATTTAGCTTAGCTTAGCTTAGCTTAACCCGACCGACAAGCAGTGCTTCCTCTTCCCGCCTCTGGGGGTGGAGGAGGGAGTTTAACCGTCCACACGCATGTCCACCACAGGGTCATAGCTTACAGGGTGGACACAGGTGTGAGGGGGGGGAGGGGGGAGGGGGAATTCAAGCATTATCCAATCCCTGGGGAGGGTCTGCCCTGATGGGGGGGGTGGGGGGTGAAGTCACTGGTGGCAGTGAGTTGACACCTGGCAACACCTGGTGTCAGTTAGAGGTTTGGACCGAGTTTAGTTTGGCAGGTAGGAGCCCAGTGACCTCATCAACCCTCTACCTGATGAAGATGATGCCTTCAGGGACGGTTACAGTCACAAAAATTATCTAAATAAAAATCATCTTTAATCCACTCTGAGTGGAATATGCTTTTATAGCTTCTGAAAATGTCACTGATGATTTAGTTTATCTGCTGCTTTAATAATGCTGTTACAGTGTCTTTGTCATTGTCACCACTAGAGGGCTCCAAAACTGGCTTTTTTTTTCTTTTTTTGGGGGGGGGGGGGTTCAATTTGTTTTAATAATCTAACAAAATCTCTCAAAAATAAAAGTAAATAAAGTGAGAGTGAATAACAAAAATATACAAACCAAGAACATACAAATAAAATGACAAAAGCGTGCTACATTTCCTTATGATAGTCTCATCTTTCACAAATGGGTTTTTCTTATACTTTTTGTGGTTCTGCCACTTTATTTTTCAGTTTCATTTTAGTTCAGGTTTAATTTTTTTTCTGTTTGAAATTTCAGGTGCAACATTTCCTTATCTGTTTTTCTTTTGTTTATTCGAATGTTTGTTTCTTAAATTAAAATCAGGTGCCATCTTGATTTAAACGCCCATGTGGATGGGTGTTACCGCCCTGCACCCCCCCCCCCCCACCCCCCCCCCCCCGGACCAGATGCTACTGAAACAGATGTTAGTGGACCAGAATATTTGTGAAAAATTACAATTTCTTAAGAGCAAAAGCTGACACATTAATGAACCACTCTGTGTTGCAAAACCACCGCTGACCACAAGGGGGCATAAACATCAGCTGTGTTGACAGAAGAGCCACTAACAGGATATTGTGCTAATGAGGGGGGGGGGGGGGGGGGGGGGGGGGGGGGTCCAGCACGTCTACAATGCTTTGCACCAGTAGAGGTGGTCTCATTAACTCCCTCGTTGTATGCTGCCCCCATGGGGTCACATGTGGTATTGTTACATAGGGTGGCTTTAAGTAATCACTACATTAAAACCCGGATATTTTCATGACTAAAAAGATTTGGAAAAACTAGCAAATCATAAAATTTGAGAAAAATTCAATCATCAGGTCTAATTAAAACACTAATCACTTGCGCTGTTTGCTAACTGATTTTTTTTTTGTTCACAAACTGGGCAGTTAAAACAAAGACACTGGTCCTACTGGTGATGGGACAAGATGGATGACGGCGGCCGCTGCCTCCTCTGATGGATTTATTTTCAGCATTACAGTAGTAAAATAGGTCTTCAGTTCAGTTTCAAGAAAAATAAAAATAAACAGCCCTTAGTGCTCGATTGTTCGGCAGCGACGCCGGCGACACTAAAACCCCCCCATGAAGCTGCTGGTGGATCTGGACACGGTGTCGTTTAGCTGGACGCCTCAGCAGAACCCATCAGGGTTCAGATCTTCTACTCTGGAGGTCTCTGGAAACGTCAGGCTCGTGTCTTAAAAACGTCGAGGGCAACACCAGTTCATGATTTCAGACAGCGTTGTTGTCTGTACGGTAAATATGAAGCTGCTGGACAGAAACCGCCGCGGCACATCGGGACGACTGCAACCCAGACTGGAAAAGATCTCACGGGATTGGTGGCGATACTTCAAGTACAAAGAGCAACATTTATAACAAAGAAAAAAAAGAGAGAAAGCTAACAAGCATGAAACCACATCGCTTCACTTCACAAGCTCACACGTCTCTCAACCCTGCGTCGAATCAACTAATCAAGTTATTCTGTAAAATTGTGTTTAGCAATGAGGAGACACTCGTGACTGACCCAGAACCAGAACATCATCGCGCCGCAGAACCCAGACTTCCAGGAGACGCCGACGCCGCCTTCTCTGAAGAAAAACAACATAATGATTTCAATAAGGTGATTACGCTGCCATGTTGTCTCTCCTCGTTAAAGTGTGCACGTGGCGCTGCCCGTTTACTGGCGCGACGACGTTCCGTTTAACCTCGCAGACGGAACCGAGGTGGCGGCAGTAAATCTCAGAGAAGTCTTCATCATCATTAAAGGTTACAAGCTTCATATTTAGCATACAGACACGTCAGTGGCATAAGAAAGCAAATGAGATTATTTCATAACGGTTTATTATTTGATGTCGTCCCGTCACCGTAAAAGTCCCAAACGTGTCGCTGTATGTGCATTTCAGAACAGCTTCCTCGATCTTAAACACAAGGCTCACGATTTTCACTTTAAGGCAGGTGAAGCTCAAACGACTGCGTGCTCATGCATCGTCAGGTGAGTTCACATTTCAAGTCATTTTTGTTCAAATTCCATATTTAAATTATAACAAAAAAAAAAAAGTTATGAGTGCTTTGTTGCTTTGTAGTCGGGAACAGTGGTCAGAATCAGAACGCGACGGCTCCAACCCAGAATCAAGATGATTAAAATGTGCAAGCACTGAGCTCAGAACAAACGTAAGAAAAGCAAATGACATTCAAAGAGAATTTCACCAAGTATAACCCTTTTGATTATTAAAAAAAAAAAAAAAAAAAAAAAATGATTGAAATGGTAGAAGCTTGGGAGGTGGACGCTTGTCAGGAGTTTATTTTACAGCCTTCCTCCTCTTCCTCGCTGCAGCTGCTTGAAGAGCACGTCTGTTGTGATGTGGTCCGGTTGGTCGGAGCCACATCGAGGTCCAAGTTGTCGCTGAACCTTTTCAGAAAGGCGCCGCATAATCAGCTGCATCTCTGCGCTCCCACGCCGCCGTAATCCAATCAGAGCTGGTGGAGATTCACATGCATTCCTCTCAGAAGGGGGAGTGGAGGAGGAAGAGACGGCGTCCGTCCGCCCGGGAGTGCAAAACTAGTTCTGCATTAAATCAACAGTAATAAAACAGCATTAAAATGACATCAAGTAATCAAACTCTACAAGAGAGGCTCGGTACGGCCTTCCTGATCAACATTCCTCTGTCCTTTCGGCAAACCCTCGCCGCCGCTCTGCTCGTCTCGCCTTCAGCCGCTCGTTTTGTCTCTCTCTGTCCTCTGAGCTTCGGTAGAGGCTGGGTTGGGGGGGGGGCTGCTAAGATACCGGAGGGAGGGACGGGGGTGTCAGCTTATCCAGACTGGACTGCACAGGTTGAGAGACTCCTGGATCGGGTTCGATCGGACCCAGAGAAGTTCCTGCCCATCCCTGATGATTCATGAGGAAGTCAGAGGGTGGCGCTCCCTGCCCGCCTGAGAGGGCAGGGATGGGGCAGGCACCACAGCTTATCAGGCCTGGAGGATGGGGGAGGGAGGGGGGGGAGGATGAGAGACAGATGTTACAGATGTTTGCAACATGTGGTGTCTCTGACGGACACGCCGAGTCTCCGGGACGACACCAGAGACGCTGGACGGTCCCGACGGGTCAAGGTGGCAAAAAAAGATCACTTTTCTCTCTTTTCTTAACCCCACTGTGTTTGTGAGGACATGGAGGGGGGAGGGGGGGGGTGGGGGTGGGGGGTGGGGTGTGCAAAAAAAGGGGGTGTGGTTTTGGGGTGGGTGGAGTGTCACAAGGCCACGGCGGTGCACGGGTGTTTGAGCTTGCAGGGCAGCACTCCTCTGTTGAGCTGGTAGAACTCCACCAGGTGGATCAGGTCCGTGAACTTGGTGGCGCCGTCGTCCAGGCTGAAGAACACCTGACCGTCCTCCTCACACTTCAGGGACCAGAACCGGTGGGACCAGAACCGGTGGGACCAGAACCGGTGGGAGGAAAGAGGGGACAGTTAGCCACCGCGAGAAGACATGCTGTTTTCCTCATGAGCTGCTGTTGCTTTTAGAAAGTTTATACAAGTTTATCAACCTGTTTTTAACTGGTGCGGTACATGATGTTTTTTAATTCGGAATTAATAATTAGGAATTAAATAATTCCGAATTAAACTAAACGGACGTCTTTACATCTACCGGAAGAAAACAAACTTAGCAACAACTCGGTTAGCAACAACGTTCCACTTATTTTTGACCTGGGTGGCGTCTCTATCTGTGAAACCTCCTTCATTTAACCTGGCCGCTACAACTTTGAAAAGCTCACAATTTTAATGTTTCCTGCCATCTGTTCTTTTAATTATTTCCAGTTCCTCCAAGCTATTTATTAAATAAATCGTCTCTGCTCTTGAACACCGTTTACTGCGTGCTGCCATTTTGAAAACAAGCCCAGCGCGGAACATAAGCGTCATGGCGACAGACGGGCAAGGGAACTAGCATGCGCAGAAAGACGGGAATTAATTTAAACAGGAATGAGTGTAAACATGACCGCGGAATTATTTAATGCGCAATTAAAATGGGAATAAACCAGCCACTTACTTCGGAATTAAGTTTAATTCAGAATTGACATTTTCATATGGAATTAAGTGTTTACATGGTAACTTTTATTCGGCTTTAACTTTAATTCTGAATTAAAGAGGAAATAAACTTCCCATGTAAACGAACTCAATGTCTGACCTTTGACAACTTAAATTAACCCGATCAACTGCCAGACGTTTGGGTCCTTAATCCAGATAATGTCGGTCTCACCCCCAACTACAGTGATCCCTTATTTTTCGTGGTTTCCGAAAAATCCACGATCTGGAGCCGGAGCCCCCCGAGCCTCAATAATGTGTTTAAAATATATTTAAAAACCCCAAAAAAGTAGCGAAACAAGACAAAGGCTCAACTGTGGTCTTTCTGTTTCCTTCACAGCCTCTGGTCTCTGAACCGTAGTAAACAAACTGTATTGTGCTATTTTTGGCTCGTAATTAGCGGCTAACACGCTAACAACAACAAAACAAAAAGTCTGGTTTTCTCTGCATGGAACGGGAACTTTATTCTGGCACTGCAGGAACTTGTAACATCACACAGGTTGTATTGTTGGGCTCCTGTTGTCTGCCGTCCCACGACACACACACTACATTACCCATAAGGCCACCTTCTTAAAGGGGCCAGGCTGGCTCACAGCATTCCTTCACTGTGAGAGAACGCACACAACATCCTGTTATGTTTCTGTGATTTTTAAAAAATGTTTTAAATTATATTATATATTTCTGAAAGAAACTCACGAAGCACTAAAACCGCACAACTCAAACCGCGACGTGACAAGAGATCACTGTAGAACAGCTACTAAAGTAACGTTGGACATTTGGACATTTATATTCCCCAAACGGCAAACTCTATTGATCTTAATATCCCTCATCTAAAAGGGGAAATCCACAACCAAATTTCAT
Source organism: Hirundichthys speculiger (assembly GCA_018398805.1). Classification (NCBI taxonomy): domain Eukaryota; kingdom Metazoa; phylum Chordata; class Actinopteri; order Beloniformes; family Exocoetidae; genus Hirundichthys; species Hirundichthys speculiger. The sequence continues at coordinate 74,935 of JAGFBZ010002135.1, forward strand.
TTTAAAATGCATAATTCTTGTAGATTCAATTTCCACACAACCTTAGAGCCAATAAGTGTTTCATAAAGTTTGTTAGGAAAACAGAAAGTACATTAAAAGAAATGTGACATCAGCACACTAACCAATCAGATCATCAATACCACTCTTGACATCATGGCATGTAATTCCTACCTGTAGCTGATATTAGAGGATGCTGATTGGTCCAAATTTACAAACAGATCATTTGGACACTGACCAATGGAATCGTCTCAATACCTTTGTGAGAATCCAGCTGGGAGGACCTTTGTTATTTGCTTTTTCAAAGCCGTGAATTTACTTAAGTGTTCCAGTATCTCTCGTGACATTTGGTACGCACTAATGCAGCGAACTCTGAAAGGCATCTTTAACCAATTTATTCCTTCACGCGTCATTAAAGGAGACGTTTTATGACCGTTTTCCAAAAGCTGACATAATTTCCTGAGGTATTAGCTGTGGTGACGATCCACAGGGACGGGACACAAAAAAAAACTCCCTCTTATGGTTTTGTTCACAAGTCAGTTTTAGAGGGTGCAGTTAACAACTAAACCCCCACCCCCCCCCCCCCCCCCACCCCCCCGACAGGCCTTGGTGTTACAGTTTTGAGCTACCCACTTCAGAAATACAGCAAATGTAGCAAGAAAGAAACTGAATCGGGCAGAAGGACGAAGGAAGCAGGAAAATTATTCTTTGATTATGTCTCTGTGTCGTCAACCAAAGGTTTTTTTTTTGTTTGTTTGTTTTTTTTGTTTGGACCTATTTGGAACTTTAGCAGCAGGGTCCCCCACTTAAGAATCAGTATTTAATATTTCTTCCTTCTTAAAGGGGAGTTTTTTCTTTCCACTGTTTGACTTTTCAGATTTCTCCCAGTAGGAGAGTTTTTACTTGCCTTTTTAATCGTTATTTTTTGCTCCTAGAGATTATTTGTAATGTAATAGATGATATACAAATAAAGTTGAGTTGAACCGAACTGGGGATGTAATCTTGTAATCTTGGTTAGTCCAAAAAACATGAGCAAAAGGGGTCCCAGCTATTTTGGCACTACTTTATGACCACGTAGGTGCTAAAAGTTTTAGTGTACATCAAATTTAAGCCCCAAATTCCCAAGTCGAGATTTACGACATTGAAACAAAATCAAAAGCACTCATCTGAATAAAATATTTATGAATCTGTGCAACACTCACACCAGTAAAATTCTAATGAGATTGGACCCACGTTTGGCAGCTCTGGACTTTCTCGAGCCGTTCCTTATATTCATCTAAGTGAAGCCACCGATCATTAAATGTACATTTCTCTGACATTATGCTAATTTCTTTTCTCATCTCTACCGCTGTAGATAACTTGAACGTGTGAGAACACTAATGAAACAATTAAATGTCTCTAATGTTCAGAGTGACAACAAATATAACATTTCCCCTTACTGATCTTAATTAATGTGTATTATTATTAGGCTATTGCACTGGACCTCAGTGCTGCTTTTGATATCTTCACAGTATTTTACTGCACAAATTAGAGCATGTTATTGAGATTAAAGGTACAGCGATAGGCTGGTTTAAATTATATCTAAATCTGGTTCTAAATCTGGTTTAAATCGTATTTATCTGTTCGTTCATGTTAATGATGTTTCTTCCTCACAGACAAGAGTCTGCTATGGCGTCCCACAGGGTTCATTGCTGGGACCGATTCCCTTCACTCTATACATGCTGCCCTTGGGAAATATTATCCAGACATAATTGTTCTTTGCTCTGCTGATGATAGACAGCTGGATTTAAAAAAGAAGCCAGATAAAACAGAATCATTGGCCAAACTTCAGGCTCGTCTTAACGACATTAAGACCTGGATTTCCTCTAACTGTTTGCTTTTAAATTCTGATAAGGCAGAGGTTACTGTTTTTGGTCCCGAACACCTTAAGAACAAATTAAGCAATTTTACATTGGCCTCCAGTACAACTGTGAGAAACCTCGAGTGATTTTCACTATCAGGATGTGTAATTTAAATGGCAAGTTAATCGGGTTTGTAAGACAGCCTTTCTTCACCTTCATAATATCTCCAAGATTAGGAGCATCCTCTCCCAGGGCAATGGACATATTATATATATTATATTTTATTATATTATAGTTAATAACATTTGCTCTGGATCTCTAAAAAGCGCCTAGAGACTACATGTATTGTCATAGACGCGATACAAATAAACTTGAACTGAACTGAATCACACCACTTGGGGCAAATTTCCAGGGTTTATAAAATTCAAAAACTTTTCCAGGCCTGGAAATTCCCACTTCATATTTCATTTTTTCCTGTTTTTTTTACTCAAACCATATGAACCCTGATTTTAACAACTTTTAGAACCAGCCTCTCGTCGTCATTTAAGAAGCTAAATTAACTACTGCTAATTAACGATGGCGACCGGTTTAGCTAGCCGGATGTAGCCCATTCTGTCACGGTGGCATAAAAATCTGAAAGGCTCAGTGGTTTACATATATTTTATTTATCTTTTTTATCGTGTGTCCTTCATTTTTTTAATAAAACTGTTCTGAAATACTTTGTGGTTTTAAGTCTAAACAACACAACTTCCAAGCGGTTTCTTTGCCGTCGATGGCGCAGAACAGGAAGTGGTACGTGACTGTATAACCCGACTGACCGGGAGGATCTGGAAGTGCTTGATCTTCTGGTGGTGGCACAAGGTGAGCACGAATGCTTTGGGGTTACTCTGACTGTCCCGCAACAGGAACAACCTGAAAGGAAACAGGAGGAGAAGCACTGATTTTCACGCATGAGCACTTGATTCGAGAACTTCCCTTTGGACCGAGAGAAACAAAAAGATCAGTTTTCCATCACAACCCTAGCGTTATTTTTCCCACTCACCCGTCAACTTGGCCTTGCTGGGTGATCATTTTGTGGGCTTCCTCTCTCATGATGCGACCATGGAACCATATCTGTGTCCTGTGAATCACTAAAAAGAAAAAATATTTTATTTTTCCACAGATATTTCCACATCCACGCGGCGGGATCGCTCGTGTAGCGGCGGTTCTGTTGGGTCTGGGGTTAAAGTGAGAGTACCTGTGCTCAGAGAGGATGGATGCAGGGGGCTGGGACTGCCCAAGACATTCATACGCTGGCTTCTTCTCTATGAGAAAGATATTTATCATGTCATATTCTGAAACATACTGAAACAAACTAGCCTGTTAGCTCCATCTGCTTACCCTCCAGGTCTGCCCCTCCTCTAGGGCGGCGCTCTGGGCCTCAACTGGGTTGTCGATGACGCGACCGGTCCGTCCCGAAAAGTCCATGGCAACGAGAGAGTTCTCAGATATACTCCGCTGTTAGGAGGGTGGGGGGGGTGGGGGGGGGGGGGAGACAACAAATGGGTTTGAGTGGTAGTGATCGGGGAGGGGTAGAGTGGGGGCAGACGAGGGTCAGAGGTCAAACAAGCCAGACGCAGTCACTGGAGCATAACAAATCCTGTCTGCACACAGACCCAGTTTAGCCAAACCACAAATGCTCCTTGAGGAAAAGCACAAGCCTTCTGGCGCTCAGAACCAACAGGTTCCCTTTGAGTCCAAACGGTTTGGACCAATTTATCTTTGCTTAAAGGAAAAAAAAAAAAAAAGAAAAGGAAAAGAAACATCTAACTAAGGAACTACAGAAGAAATCTTTCTCTTTTCTCTTTCACAACAGATGCATTCGTCTAGAACTGCTTCAACAAAATAAAGATTAGCATCAAATCAGATCTTTTAAAAATATTTTCTATATCATTTAATACACTGTTTTAGACTCATTTTCAGCTGTTTTATACCAAATTCCAACTAAAAGCCTAGAAAAGGTGACTAATCAGAAAAGAAATTATTTGACACTAAAAAGGACTTTCAGTTGAAGCTTAAATTCAAGCTGCTTTAAAAAAAAGAAATGTGGACTATTTCTGCATAAAGTTTATATACTGCAGAGATTTGGGACTTAATTTAAGTCACAATCTTTCATAAGGAGCTTATGATACTTCTCCATCACCTCATGCTGGGAGGGGATTAGATCGGTGAAACGGCACATATGAACAGTCTGGTACGCCGGGAGCACCTGAGTGTTACGTAAATGCACCGGGGGGGTAAGATGTCGAGCGTGGGACGTACTTTCATCTCACCGTGAGACAACTCTTTGGTTCAAACGGGAAACAAGCATGAACGGTTGCAGTTTACCTTTTAAAAAATACGTGAAGTGAGGCGACGGAGGTGAGCGATGGCCGCGGACTGGTCTCTGATTTACCATCAGCTAATTAACCTGATAAACCCTGACCCCCTTTTTTAGCAAAACGCCTAAAAATGACATACCCAAATTAAAATGATTGTAACTTTTAAACTGTTCTGTCCACATGGATGCATTAAAGTGTTCCATAAAGAAGACACTCTGTAGTTTCTTATAAAACTGTCCAGGAACACTCTAGGTGATACAGAGACAGAGTAATGGAACTCTGAAGTCAGTAAAAAATTTAAAATTTTGTTCCGCCTGAAATAAAAAATGACTTTCAGGATGAATAATAGTCTGAATACTCATCTGAAATAGTAAATGACACTATGAGGCTGTAGGCACACTATAACTGAACATGTGTTTCAAATTTGAAGAAGATAGCACAACATATGACCATTTTACAGTGGTCTTTTCATTAAAAAATCTAGGCGCAGCTCCAAAAAGGCCTTTGGAGACTCCAAATGAACACATGGTAACCAAAATGATATTCTGAGACAATAGGTACTTTTTCCTTTACATTTTGGTATTTTTCATCATTTTGAGTTAAAATAGTCACAAATTTGCCATTTTTAAATTTACAACTAGTTTTTGGTATTACCATAAACCACATACTAACATACATAACTGTGTAAAAACCACCAATTCATAATATATTTGATGACTACAAATATATATGACTGCATGTGGAGCATATATACTTTTTAAAATATATGTTACAGTTAAGGTTTTGAGGTTATGAGGGCTCACTTGCATGAAGGTCAAGCAGGGAGGAGGCAGGAATAATGTTCACTGTCTGAAGAGTCCTCAAAAATCTTCTCCAGTGCCTCCTGGACACTAAAACGGGTTTTTGACTTACTTTGAGCCATTTAACCGTGAAGTAAGTTATCTTATTTTACACGAGTTATCTTGCTGCCTGCACTGCTGAGCGCTCTGCGTAAATGCATAAAACAAACAAACATAAAATAAAGGCATAAAACGGCTCAGATAGAGTCGAATTACACATGCAATACATCATTGGAAAGGTTGATCTATGCTCTAAAAGGCGGAAATGACGAATCTAAGGTCCGCCTTGTAGCTGTCAATCAAATGCATTGCAAAGAGAGTCACCGGAAATTCGAACAAAGCCATCTTTGTTTCGGGAAGATGATTCCTCTGCTTGAAAAACTACGATCGGAAATCAAACAAAACTTTTTTACACTTCTAATATGGTACTGAATTGCCAAAAAGTGCTTTGGTTATAAGTAATAACATTTATTGACACTAAATCTCAATAAATGATCACGAGAATTCAACCGTACATGAAGAACCAAGCTTGTTCAGGGCTTGTTCTCAGCAACCAAAAATCTCTGGAGTGAGCATCTTTCTGTTTATAGACAAGCTAAGCCTCTGTCAACAAACAGGGACCGGATTCAAACCGTTTCTCCGCGTTTTCTGGGACTTTTACCGACGAAAACCGGTAAGTGCTGACTTTCACGACTTTGATTCACGACTGTCTTTAGGCACCTCTTGTGCAAGATATATAAGAGATGAAAGAAAAACGGTATTATCTTTGCAAAGAGGAGACTCTGCAGAGTTCAATGATACCAAACACAGCTATGACAGATGAAGTGATCGTTCTGTATGAGTCATTTTTAGACAAAATTATTACACAATGAGGACGCCGGCGTCCTCGTCGGGCGCATCAGGTTAACGGGTCGGCGCGGAGCGGTCATTAGCGCGGCGAAGTGATAAGGTGATGTCAGAGAGCGTATCCTCACCACGGGCGCAGAGAAAGGCGAGATGCTGGACTTCCTCTGCTGGGGCACGTTGTAGTTCTGATACAGCAATATCCCAAACTGTGAAGACAGGAGGGAGGAGATGGCACCAGCTCAAGTTTCCACTTCAAGAAAGGAGAATTTACTTATTAACTACTGGGCTGAAAGCCACCTGGCAGCACACGTTATGCTGCGAACTGAGCAGTAATATGACTTAATTAGAATGCTTTCTGTGTAAAATGCCTTGAGATGACTTTGTTGTGAATTGGTGGAGCACAAGTAAAGTGAACTGAACTGAATTGAATGTAAAAAAGACAAAATACGGATTTAACTCCAACAAATCAAAAGCAGAAAGCGTACTTTGAGCAGCCTGAAGGCGGTCATCCAGCAGGTCCGGCTCTGCTCGTCCTCCGCACACAACATCTTCAGCTCCTTACAGTCGCTCCTCACTTTGCTGGGCTGTCAACCAAACAGGAAACACAGCGAAGGATACACATCACAAACACGGTAACACCTCCTCAACGGGAAACACGGACCTACACATTTTAGGACGGGCTCACACCGGACGATTTCAGTTGAAAAATGCACAAAAAAAAAAACCAAAACAATCTTAGCTCAAAAATGGTAGCCGTGCATCTCACAGTGAGACAGGAATAAATCTGAAGGACAGAGCCGTCTCAGAGTAACGTCGTCTCTGCGACCTCCGTCAGCCAAACAACCAATAGGAACGCACCATTAAATGACATCATCGGCACAGTAGGCACCAACAACAGCGCCAGAAACGGGGAACTCACTGGCACATTAGCATCAACCTGAGCTGGGCGCCGATGACTCTGCGTTCAGAGCTCGAGATACGCTCGGGTTCACTTCTGTCGCAGCCACGACCGCACAGCGCAACACGCAACGAGATATTTATCGATTTCACGTCGCGCAACGTGGCTTGCATTAATCTTACAAGACTGCAAAAACCGTACAGTCAGTGCGTTTACATGGGAAGTTTAATTCCTCTTTAATTCAGAATTAAAGTTAAAGCCGAATAAAAGTTACCATGTAAACACTTAATTCCATATGAAAATGTCAATTCCGAATTAAACTTAATTCCGAAGTAAGTGGCTGGTTTATTCTGATTTTAAATCCGAATAGAATAATTCCGCGGTCATATAAACACTCATTCCTCTTTAAATTAATTCCCGTCTTTCTGCGCATGCTAGTTCTCTTGCCCGTCTGTCGCGATGACGCTTATATTCCGCGCTGGGCTTGTTTTCAAAACAAAGTTTTTAAATGGCAGCACGCAGTAAACGGTGTTCAAGAGCAGAGATGATTTATTTAATAAATAGCTTGGAGGAACTGGAAATAATTAAAAGAACAGATGGCAGGAAACATAAAAATTGTGAGCTTTTCAAAGTTGTGTAGCGGCTAGGCTAAATGAAGGAGGTTTCACAGATAGAGACGCCACCCAGGTCAAAAATAAGTGAAATGTTGTTGCTAACCGAGTTAGCTAAGTTTGTTTTCTTCCGGTGGATGTAAAGACGTCCGCCCCCCATCCAATCAGAACCCTTCCCAACCCCCAGACCTAAAGCGGAGTTGGATAAAGCCGAACAAACGTGTTTTCCATGTAAACCTTAATTTGGAATTACTATTTCCATGTAAACTCGAAGGAAAATAGTTTAATTTGGAATTATTTAATTCCTAATTATTAATTCCGAATTAAAAAACATCATGTAACCGCAGCCAATGTGACCCGGCCTTCAGAGACTGAGAGCTGGTTAACAGCTAATAACTACCCCGTTCATTCGTTTCAGTTTGAGCCAAATTCAAGCAATTTATTCCTTGAATTCCACAGATTTTTCAACGAGGTCAAAACTATAATTGTTTGTTTTAAAGGCATCTTTGCTGGTCACCGAACAGAAAAGTCACAAGCGTTATTATAAGGAACATCACAGCCCAGACTCAGTAACAAGAACTTCAGAAACGCAGCTCAGATTAATTCAATCATGTCGCTATAGCAAGACTCACTCCGCCCCGCCCTGAAGAAAAAACCCAGACCCGATCCTGCCTCGTCACCCTTCTGACGGCACCGTACATGTCGGTCATTGTGTGTGTGTGTGTATATGTGTGCGTATATGTGTGTGTGTGAGTCGGAGAGGTGAGGAGGTCAGGCAGCCCACATTCCCTGCACCATCTCAGCTTATCCCACTGGGCTTATCCCAGATCAGCAGTTGACCCACCAGAGATAAAGCCCAGAGTGGGAGACACGGTGCTGAGAGTGTGTCCTCCGACGCACACACACACACACACACACACACACGATACACTTTTAAGTGAGGTGAGGGGGGGGGGCAGATGGCTTTGTTATGAGGCAGCCTTAATAAAGATCACAGCCAGGCAGAAGCCTCAAGTTTGACGGTTCTTCTAATGAAGTTTCTTTTTGTGGAAGTTTTCCCTTCTCTGTACTGAAATCAGTTCGATGTGAAAACGAGGGGGGGGGGGGGGGGGGGGGTTACCTTGATGCAGAACGGGTAGTCTGCGGGGGTGTTGTGAAGCTTCCTGCCCATGATGATGGTGAAAATGTTGCTGTCCTCCAGATCCGACAGCAGCTGCAGGTGTCTGGGCTCCTGTTTAGTTTGGAGGGAGAAGAAGAGGAGGGCAGATGTTTAAATCATCTGTTTAAAAAAAAAAAAAGAGGGCTTTCCTTGACGCCCGTATCATAAACAACGCAGCAGTAATTTATTACCTTGGAAGTTCCTTTAGTGGAGTAATAGAGGCCAGAGCGTCGCAGGAACATGTAGAGCTTCTTCCAGGACTTGCGTCCAGGCTCCTTCATGTACAGATAGCCCTGGATCTCTGGACAGCTGCTGGAGTTCAGAAAGTTCTGCGCCCCCCCCCACAAAGACAAACAAACAAAGAACAGCATTTATGGGTAAACTGCTGCAAAGGAACTGAGTGCCATCTGTGTGTATGAAAGGCTGGGTTGCAGTTGTTGGAGAAAGCGGTAAGAGTCAGTAAAACCCCCAGTTTAAGAAGTACAACCCCCTTCCTTAAAACCTGACCATGAAGCCACGCCCCCAAATCACACAAACCCACGAAGCCTGTTCACTTAGGTAAGAGTTTGACAGCATGTGTACGCTAGTAAGTTCGATGGCAGGGAAGGAGCGTGCTCACGGAGCTCATTAATTTAATTTATTAATTAAATCCCTCCCAGGAACCGTCATACAAGGAGAAGACGGCCATTTCACGTAATTAGGAAAATTTACAGTTAAACTCGTAATCTCAGTGAGAATAAGAGTAAAAAAGGCATTAATGTTGTCACGTCAGAGAACCACAGTAGCATTCATGTTAGCGTGAGCTCTACACAGAGACGGTAGACTTTGTTCGTAGCTATGAAAAGTTCGGAACTGTTTTCACGAATGTCGACGTGCGTAAATTTTGCTCTGCTCACCGTTTACGCACGAATCTGTTCGGCTCAATCTGTTGAAATGTTGTTTCAAGAGCTACCGCAAGCGACTAGTGTTTTTTGATTTGTCGTATGAGGATTAAATGCTTGGCAATATAGCAAAAAATGCTTCAGAAAGATATACCACTCAGTCCTCAAAGTAAAATTTCCAATTAAAACTAAACCATTAAAACTGCTAAACTTTTATGGACAAAAGTCATGAACACTGTGCTGCCTGAAGCCAGACTTGCAGAGGTTAAGTTTATTTCAGGTCCATTTCTGCTTAAAACAGCATTACCTCATGAGCACAAGACTTCACATTTACACCATCAGCACTAAAATCCTCATCAATCCAACCACCAGCTGAACCCAACATGGTCTCAGTTAGTGATTAATGTGTGAGACTGTTTCAGAAAAATTCAGTTTTCTGCTGATAAAGTACAGCTCTGTCTTGCTAAGTCTTACATCCCTTTGTAGCTTTGATTAATATGAAATGAATTAAAATTGCTGTTGTTCGTCTTCTGCAAGTTTAGAGTTATTTGTCCACACGTCCACACGCAATCTGTGGTTTTCCTGCCACTTTAATTTCTAAATTATAACAAAATACAGTGTGTGACAATTTAGAAATGAATTTTGATTTTTTTTCCTCACCAGGCCCATTAGACCACCCTTGTTTTCTTCAGTTTCTTGTTCATTTTAATGCCTGGTACAACTAAAGGTACATTTGTCTTGGACAAACATAACGATAACCACAAAGATTGCTCATAAGAGTTTTATTTAAGAGCTGATATCTTACCATTTTCCATGGTTTTCTTGATTATAACCTAAATCACTTAAGTTTTTACATCAATAGCTATGGCGTTGTACTGCCAAAAACACTGCTTTTATGCATTCAGTGTTTTCTTTTCTGTCTGTTTTAGTCACATGATGATGTTTAGTGATACCAGGTATTAAAATGAACAAGAAACTGAAGAAAAAATGGTGGTCTAATCATTTTTTTATTCCATGACTATATATATATATATATATATATATATATATATATATATATATATATATATATATATATATATATATATATATATATATATATATATAGGGATGCACATGGTTAACCGTTTAACCGTTAACCGATAACAGTAACTCTAACCAATTAATACTAATGGTCAATTTTGTTTTTAAGCTACGTAATTCAATCAACTCATGGGGGCGTGTCCACAGGTGCAACAGGCCTCTGATTGGTCAATTCTACATCGGCTTAGAAAAGAGCGCGTCATCGAAAAAATGAGGAAGTACCCACATCTGTACGATTCTGGTTCTCCACGCTACAAAGACAGCACATATTCTAGTAATTCATGGAGGGAGATAGCGATGAATGTGGGTCTGGATACGGCCGAGACGGTGAGGAAGTGGAAAAACGCAAGAGATACGTTTAGTAAGTTTAGCTAGTTCGTGATTGTCGCTCTCGCGTTGTGGCGTGGAATAACATAGCGGAGACCGCGCTAGTATAAATCAAAAGTGACGGCGGCATCTCTGCGATGAGCTGACGGTGACACGCTGCCGCGAGAGTATACACGAGGAAGTGTCCGCACGCGTCCACGACGACGCGCGCAACATCGCGGCAGCCAACCCTCCCGGACTTATCTGTTAACGGTTATTAATCGTTAAAGGGCGTCGGTTAACGGTTATAAAAAAAATCCAAAATGTGCATCCCTAATATATATATATATTTTTTTTTAATCAAATGTAATAATCAGGCTAAATGATACGCCTCTAGTTGAGTTCTGAACACTGGTACGCTGTGGTGGGGATCACACAAGTAAAGACAGGAACGGGACACTGGAGTCTTCGCAAACGTACACGACTCTTTCATGAGTCATCTCCTCACCTGTAAGAGCTGCGACTGAGGGATTGACCCGTCAGACTCCTGACACCAAGCCACCATCTGCTCTGGAAAAAAGTTCTGGACAGAAAACACACACAGAGACAATGACCGGCAGAGAAAAGAACAAAGAGCAAGACACTAGAAACCATTTAGCGCATGTGCAAGCTAACACTGAGGCAGCACCTCTTCCTGCAACGTTTACCTCTCAGTGTGTGTGTGTGTGTGTGCATGTGTGCATGTGCGTGAGAGAGAGATGAGCCCAAGGACTAGAAGACAAAGTAGTGGGGGGGGAGAGAGAGGGCACTCCGGCGTAGGAGTAGATGCAGTATGATCTCACCCGCTGATGTAATCCCCTTTAGCCAGCAGCGCCACTCTTAGCGTGATTGACAGGCCGTGGCCAACACTCTGGTGTTTTACTGTGCTCATTACCACAGAGCTGAGGTCACCTGCTGGCTCCAGCAGGCATCTAAATCATCACGGCAGTAATGTCATCATATGCCCAGCCAACACACTGAGTCCACATCACCCCGACGTGCCACGCAGGACGCCGCGTCGCTGGCTTTAGGAAAAAGACCGGTGTCCTTAAAATGAGCACTTGCTTTTCACTTCACACTATGACTGGATTTCTTGTCGGTTAAAAAAAAAAAAAAAAAAAAAAACAGTGACAAAATGCCAACTGGGCCCTGCAGGCACAGGGCTGGCTTTGATTAGCTGTGAGAAGAGCAATTACCAACCAAAAAGAATCATTTCACTATTAACTATTTCACTATTCACTACTGAAGAACTATCGGCCCATATCAAAGCTAGTCCTAGAAAAAGTGGTTTATCAACAGCTCACTGACTTTCTCCTGTCCAACAATGTTTTTGACAGTTTTCAATCAGGCTTCAGGCCCCCCCACAGCACTGAGACAGCCCTGATCAAGGTGATATTCACCTGAACACAGGCGCAGGTAAAGTCTCAGTCTTAGTTCTGCTGGACCTCAGCGCTGCCTTTGACACAGTTGACCATGTGATCTTATTACAGAGGTTAGAAGACTGGGTGGGAATCTCTGAAAATGCTTTAAACTGGTTCAGGTCCTATCCCAGGGACAAGAGATACTTCGTTGAAATTGGTAACTGTGTCTCAGACCAAATGGCCATCACCTGTGGGGTTCCCCAGGGGTCAATCCTGGGACCTCTATTGTTTAATCTCTACATACTTCCATTAGTCCAGCTAATAATGTGTCCTACCACAACTATGCAGATGATACTCAGATCTATGTGTCACTGACAGCAGGAGAACATGGGCCTGTAGATTCATTGTGTCGCTGCATCGATCAGATCAGTGTCTGGATGCAAAACAACTTTCTCCAGCTAAACTCAGACAAAACTGAAATCATTGTCTGTGGCCCACAGAAACAAAGAGAAAGGTGTTATCAGTCACCTTGAGACTCTCTAGAACCTCAAAATCAGGTCAGAAATTTAGGGGTAATATTGGATACAGACTTGACCTTTAACAGCCACATTAAAGCAATAACATCAGCAGCTTTTTACCATCTAAAAAACATTGCCAGAATCAAAGAAATAGTGTCTAAACCAGATTTAGAAAGACTAATCCATGCGTTGGTCTCCACCAGGTTAGACTACTGTAACGGCCTGATCACTGGTTCTAAACCAGCTGTAAGACAGCTGCAGGACATCCAGAACACTGCTGCACCGGTCCTGACTAGAACCAGGAGATACAACCATATTAGTCCAGTCCTGAGATCTCTGGACCGGTCCTGACTAGAACCAGGAAATACGACCATATTAGTCCAGTCCTGAGGTCTCTGCACCGGTCCTGACTAGAACCAGGAAATACGACCGTATTAGTCCAGTCCTGAGGTCTCTGCACCGGTCCTGACTAGAACCAGGAAATACGACCATATTAGTCCAGTCCTGAGGTCTCTGCACCGGTCCTGACTAGAACCAGGAAATACGACCGTATTAGTCCAGTCCTGAGGTCTCTGCACCGGTCCTGACTAGAACCAAGAAAAACGACCATATTAGTCCAGTCCTGAGGTCTCTGCACCGGTCCTGACTAGAACCAGGAGATACGACCGTATTAGTCCAGTCCTGAGGTCTCTGCACCGGTCCTGACTAGAACCAGGAAATACGACCATATTAGTCCAGTCCTGAGGTCTCTGGACTGGTCCTGACTAGAACCAGGAGATACGACCATATTAGTCCAGTCCTGAGGTCTCTGCACCGGTCCTGACTAGAACCAGGAGATACGACCGTATTAGTCCAGTCCTGAGGTCTCTGCACCGGTCCTGACTAGAACCAGGAGATACGACCGTATTAGTCCAGTCCTGAGGTCTCTGCACCGGTCCTGACTAGAACCAGGAGATACGACCATATTAGTCCAGTCCTGAGGTCTCTGGCTTCCTGTCACTCAGAGAATAGACTTTAAAACATCTCTACTTGTGTTCAAGTCTCTTCATGGCTCCAAAGTCCATCTCTGACATGTTAGATCCATATGAACCAACCTGGACTCTGAGAACCTCAGGTAGTGGTCTCCTGCTGGTGTCCAGAGTCAGGACTAAACCAGGTGAAGCTGGGTTTCAGTTTTATGCTCCTAAAATCTGGACCAGTCTTCTAGAAGATGTGAGACAGACCTGAACTCTGACAATGTTCAGATCCAGACTGAAAACAGTTCTGTTTAGATGTGAAGATGATGACTGGAAGGATTTTATCTGCACTCTTCATTTTCAATTTAATTTATTTTTCTTTTTAATTATTTTTTTTAATTTAATTTATTAACGATTTTTTTTTTGCTTGTATGGCATGATTCCATTTGCCTTCTTATGATTTTATGCATCTGTAAAGCACTTTGAACTGCTTTGTGTACGAATTGTGTTTTACAAATAAACTTAACCTTAACCAGCTTCATTAAATGCATAGCACTGAATAAGTAGTGTGCTTTATAATGAAAAAAAAAAAGTAATTTATAGATTTAAAAGTTGTATATTTGGGTGTTTGGAGTGACAACCAATTAAATATTCCAACGAAACCCAACCCCTGACACTTAGTAGCTGCCTCAGTCTGAAAACATGCAGTGAGAGGTTCTGATTGGCTGGATTTTGTGACATCACAGATCCAGATCACATTAAATTGAGTGTCGATAATTTGGCACATTTTAAAATCCTTCTCTGCCACATTTATTCCTAGGAAGGAAGATTTATATTTTTCCCTGGCATACCAAGCTCTTCCCATCTAGCTAGCTATCCTGTTGCGTTCTCCGCAACACATTAACAGCTCATTCACTCTCTCATATTTGTTGAAATCTTGTGTCGAGGCTCTGGTGCCCATCAAATGGTGTGGCTGAACTTTCTTCTCTCTGCTTGTGCGACTTTGAAAAGATCAAGTTTAATCAAAGAATACAGCAGCTTTTTACCTTCAAAATTGACTGTAGCAAAACTTTTTTTTTTAAATAAAAAAAGGTCAAAAGTCTAAAATATCTTTAAAATACCTTTTTCCAAACTTAAACTCACAACTATGGAAGTATTTCTGTGCCATCTGAGTTTGAATACGAATTTTTAAGATTGAAATTTTCAGCATCAAAATCAGACTTTGAATTTTAAAAAAACATCAGATTTCTAGCACTGAATTTTTTTTTGCCTCTGAATTTTATTTTGTTAAAATAAATACAGTGTTAAAAAAAACTTAAAATATTCAGTTTTTCAAAATTCAACACGCAAAGAAATTCAATACCCCAAAAAATTCAGTGTAAAAAAAAAAAAAATCAACATCTCAAAAAAATTCAGTGTAAAAAAATTCAATTTCTAAAAAAAAAAATCAGTGTAAAAAAATTCAACCTAAAAAATTCAGTGTAAAAAGAACCAGACTCAACATCCGGGTCACCAGGGAGAAGCAATCGATCCCTGTCTCAATTCAGCCAACGTCCAGCCAATCACGTTAAAATTCGTATTCAAACTCAGGTGGCACAGAAATACTTCAATACACAACTGCTGAATTCTGTAAAACTAAGTCTATTTAACGACAAAGCAGTACTTGGATTAAAATTAATGGATAAAACGGTAATTTTTAATTTTACTTTAAACATCAGCTATTTATAGCCACAATATATGCCATAAAGGACTGCGATAAAACAATTATAAAAACCCCAAACACACAGCAGCATCCTGGTTCCAGACTAACAAGATTAATGTTATGAAGTGACCAGCTCAGTCCCTGGACCTGGATCCAAGAGAAAACATTTTTAATGTCACCTGATGAGTTATGTCTGAGGAAAAACCAAGACGAAGGAGTGCACGATAACTATCGGGCTGATAACAGGAAATTATGACGTCATTCCGATAAGTCCGATATCACGACGAATAACCCCGATAACATTTATATTTCTGTCAACACAGCAGTGTCTCGCTCCCTCTGAGCCTTGAATGACCGGCAGTGAATGTTATGTTCAAGTGACGTCGGCATAATCAGAAAAACGATTACTCAATAAGGAAAATCAAGAATTCCCCTCTAATGCCAGAAAACAACTCGTTAACTCGGTCATAATTTTAGTAGATGCTGACTTGAATTGATATTCGCAGTATTTTCCCACATGTTACACATAAAAAAGAAAAAATAGAAAAGGCTGAAAGAACGACTAGCAAACGAGGGTAACATTAGAATTTACGTTACACCTTGAATGCAGCCTGCAGCACAGCGCTTGATCACAACAAACATGGCGGCGTGGAACTTCGTTAAAGTTTCAGAAGAAGATAGTTTGGTGGTTATTTGTGACGAATCCTCCGAGTGAATTCTACGAGGAGGGAAGCACAAGCTTTAATACGTAAAACCTGATCAGCCACCTACAACATAACAATCGCTTCCATGGAGTTTTGAAATCGCGCTAACGTGAGCTAATGCTAATATGCGCAAGCCAGCAGCAGTCTTCCCTCCTCTCCCTCATCTAAAGCTTCCATGAGATAAAACAAACAAACAAACAAAAAAAAAATCACTGAACCTCATTTACTTTAAAGGTATTAATTTAAATGGAACCACAAGCCAAAATCCTTTAAATGTTAATCTTTTTCAGTTAGTAATTCTGATGCATGTATTTCCATCAGTTCAAGGAGCCTTTATTTTTTCATATCAGTCAGTAATGAACCTTATTTAAGTTGATGTGAGATATCAAATAGGTTTGTTTGATAGCTTTAAGAAAATGTTTGAGAGGCTTGATAATAGTTTTTCAATGGAAAAAATATTTGTTCATTTAAAAGTCCAAAACTATTTTTGATTTTGTTCATAGTATTGATGTAATGATCTTAGGTATATGTGTGTGTTATCGTTTATCGTTATCAGCCTTAGGAGCTGAAAGTTATCGGTTATCGGTATCGGTTTTAAAACACAGTTATCGTGCATCCCTACCAAGAACTGCAGAGGAATTATGGGATGTAGAAGCTGGTCGACTCCATGAACACAGATGTGCAGCAGTTCTCAGAAACAGTGGTTATAAATAAACAAACAAACAAAGAACAGCATTTATGGGTAAACTAAATATATTTATATATATATATATATATATTAAATATATATATAACTAAATATTGGTTCAGGGAGTCACAGGGAAGATGAACCTTGGAGCATCTCTCAGTTTAGACAGTGAATCTTTGAGCTTGGACAGAAAAATGCAGACACTGCTAATTTTTTTTTCAACAGCCTAATATCGTAAACGGTAACACATTTGATCATTAATTCTTTGTTTTGATTTGGAATAGAAAGTGCAGTGTTCCCAATGCGTTTGTGTGTTTGGAAATAAAAGCTACCGTCAGGATTTTGAGCTTCACCCAGTTTTTTTTTTTTTTTTTTTTTTAAACACACTGCTCCTATTGTGAACAGAACTGTGCACGGCCAACGCTCACACTCAAAATCAAATCTGCTGATGAGGTCACATGATTTCCCGCCGGCTACAGATGGATTACCTCGGTCCACCTACCTGTCTATTCAGGGCCACTTCTTCAAAGAACCAGCTGTCTTATATTTTTATTCTTTGGACCAATTACTCGACCGGTGGGGTTTAATATTCATTCAAAAGAGCCAAAAAGCTTCAGCTGTGAGCCACATGACATTTTCTCTATGAATCATGAATGTTTTTAACAGCGTGAGCTGTAGTTTAGTGCTCATCATTAAATATTAGTATGCTGACACACTGACACAGTGAAGCAGTGAAACTTTACCCTCGACATCAGCACATTGATTTATCACCGTTCATGAGCGCGTAAGATGATGACGGCAGCAGGGGCGGATCTAGAAAAATATTTATGGGGTGGCAAGAGGGGGGGCAGGGATTTTTGAGGGGTGGCAACATATGGCAGGCGTATATATTGAGGCAGTTATCGCAGTTTGATGAGAAATAGTAGACAATATAATTTACACTCATTTAGTATTTCTCTTTGGTGTGAAAAAACTATATATGCTGCCTTTCCTCTTCATTTCTGTAAGATTCAAAGTAACTTTACAACGTTTTCCTTGACAGACGTTGAATCAATATTAGCTTTTGTAGCTTACTTTACACAGAACTAAAGTCAGACCTAGCTAACATTATATGTATAGTTGGCGAAACAATAATGTTCTTAAACCTGAGTTTTGTCATCTCAAAATCAGCATTACAAGTAAACTCGCACAGTGCTTTCATTATTATTTCATTATTTGATAGATGGTTTATCAGTTTTAACCTCTTTCCTCCCGTGTCTCCCTTCCTCACGACTCAAAAGAGTCTCGTGCCGCTCTCGCGTTCTCTTGTGCTGCATTCACTGTATAGTGCTGGGCGATATGGAAAAAATCATATATCACGATATGGACTATTTTATATCACGATAACGATATATATCACGATATACCATAATAAAGTATGTTTTCAGTTATTCTCTGAAAAGTTTGACAAAAATGTCATTGCTTACTTTTCAACTTTATTTTGAAAGGACATTTAGCTGAATTGTCACAAACATACATTTTAGTGCAGCAAAAACAGGTAGGTACAGAGGTACAGTAGCTTTCACATTTTTTTTAAAGTGCACAACAGTTTCTGAGAGGAAAAACACATTTTTGCACTGAAGTTCAGCTATAAAAAAATAAACACAAATTATTTTTCAACTTTCTGAAATCTGTAACCTTGTAGTGCAAAGTTTGCAAACCAATATAAAGTGTCTAAAGTAAACATCAGGGTTGAAGAGAACTCTGTTTAAGGCATTAACCATGAATAAAAGTACAAACATAAAAGGCTACTTTGTAGAAGTAGATATGATTCTATCAAATTTATCGTTGCAGGTTATTTAATTACATATTTGCTGTAATATTTGATAAAATTATGTTAGAAACGATAGAAACGATAGAAGAGAAATGGCACGATACACACTTTTATATTGTCCCCACGATATGTATCGTCATATCGCCCAGCACTACACTGTAGTCGGACATCGGAGCTTCGCGCTCGTAAATGTTAAATTGGCCATAACTTTTCTTTGAATTCATTGCTGCCAACTGGGGTGGCAGCTGTGGTGGCAAGGGTTAATTTTAGGGTGGCATTTGCCACCCTATGCCACCCCGGTAGATTCGCCCATGGACGGCAGCGTTAGCTGAAAGGAGCTGCTGCGCTGAAATAAATACGGCTGAAGTGACGTGTGCCATTTAGGATTTCATGGGGGGAAAATTATATTTGCAAAGCTGCTAAGCATTCAAGCAAAAAAAAAAAAATATTAAAGATATTAAAATGTTAAGCACTTAGAAGCTTCAATCCAAAAATATGAGGGATGAAAAATGTCCAGAGCCCCTGCTGCGCGAGCGTGAGGGCAGCTGCATGCTAAACCAGAGTCGTCACAGCAAGGTCATCTCAGGGATTCAACACTCACCAGGGGGTTCCTGAAGAATTCATATTTGGCATAGTTCTTCCTGAAGAGGAATTTGCTGTCGCTGCTCATGGAGGCCTGAACCTGAACCACCAGCTCGTGGTCCTCCAGACATCTCTCTGCACGAGGACACACAGGCAGACAGCGTTAGCCACGTCAGCGCCGCTATCGCCGGCTCTTCAAAGATAGCGACCGAGGCGAGCCGGCTTGTTTTAAATCCATCTATCATTGGAGTTTTTCTTTTCCTTTTTTTATCTGGGAATCACTTTGCAGCACATGTTCAGATGAGTGCTGCTCTAAGTTAATAAAAACTGTTGCAAAAATGTACATTTATATGGATTTTCTTTCTTCCTCTTCCTAATAGGGATGGGCATAATTAATCGATTAATCGATGATTGATCATTAAGAATTTGGTCGAAGAAATTAATTTTCGTCGATGAACAGAACGTTTTTTTTTTTTTTTTAACAATCTGAATGTAGGTTATCAGTGCACGTCCTCAAACAATGCGATGCATTTCTCTGTGCCACCGATAGAAATTTGCCACCAGGGGGCAACATTTCACCATCACCCTACCCTGGCTGGACTCAGTTGTTACATGCGAGCTTCTGTAGGTCATCGGCTAATCATGAAGCGGTCGCGGTGAAGTGTGGCGTGGAACCATTTTAGTTTAGAAAATGACCAAGTGTACTGCAATCACTGCAATGCTAATTACAAATACAATTAATCGACAACGACAATGATGTATCACTTGAACAACGCGCATCCAAGCCTTGTAAAGGACGGTGGAGGCGGTTCATCATCAGCCTAGCCTAGCCTAGCCTAGCCTAGCCTCAACTCGGTGTTAGCACGGACCAGAAGGAGCTGCAGCGCACATCGAGCACACAACAAGCGCATCTTTTTAAGAAACAAAAAGTTGTCCTTGTTAAGTAGTCTCCTCGATATCTCTTGTTTTATTATCGTTGTTTTTTTAAAGAAAAGAAACAGGAAATGTCACGTTATTCTCGACCACAAACATCCGGGCCACTGAACACATCTGGGCATGCGCGGGCCATAGCAACCAGGCCATAGCAACCAGGCCAAAGGGGAAAACAAACGTCACGCCGATATCGAGAATATTTGTGATAGTTTTCAATATAAAAATGTTAATGATTAATCGATTATTAATCATTAATTCTCCTTCCTAATATGCTCAATACTGACATCATATTCTGGGAGCTCCCTTTGGTTTGATGGGCAGAGACGTTAAACTTCCATTAAGATCCAGTAAAACTTTGCATCCACCTTAAAAATGTTGAGACCATTTTATCGCACGATTACAGTCCGAATTATAAAATAACAGCTCGCGCCATCTGTTGCCAGTCTGATCTAGCGTTTCTATTTCTGGCTCGTGCGCGCTGAATTTACGTGCGTTTTTTCCCCGCGTACGAAGCGGCGCCTCATCCTCGTTGCTCAGAATGACACAGCAAGAAAAAAGCTCCCGTTACTAAGAGACGAGCGAGAGGTTAAACGAGGAGGGGCCGTGAAATAGAAGAAGCACTGTGAGAAAGGGAGGGAGGAGGTGAAGGTGGAGAGGAGAAGTGGTGTGAGATGGAGAAATGGGAGGAGGAGGAGGAGGAATGGGGGGGGGGGGTGTTGCAGGAAGATGATGTCATGTATTTAGGCTGATTGCTGAGAGCAGCAAAGCCATAAGCAAAGTACAAGCCACAGACAAACACACAAGTGCACATTAAGAGCTCACAAACGCCTAACCTGCCCGCCGAGCGCCCGAGAGGCCTCACCTCTCTCTCTCTCTCTCTCTCTCTCTCTCTCTCTCTCTTTCTCTACATCTGTGTGTTCTCTCCTTTTTTTTCCTAGCTGGGGGCAAACGTTCAGACAGGGAGGCAGATACGTATATAAAACGCATACAAAGAGACTCCCCTTCTGACATTAACTCAAAAGTCTTATTTAATTGAGGGAAAACACACACACACACACACACACACACACACACACACGCACACACACACACATGCTTGTACGTATATTTTGGTGAAACTGTGGTCACTGTTTCTGCTATAAAAGAGTTTTCTGGCTGCACTTTCGGGTTGGAAATGTCTGCACTCTGTCTGTCTCTGGTGTGTGTGTGTGTGTGTGTGTGTGTGTGTGTGTGGGCGTGCGCGCGCGTGGGGGGAATTTCCTGTGGAAGGTTTGGGAGCGCCTGATTGGTCGGGAGGACTAGGGGCTCGTCCGACGAAGACCAGCGATTGGCTGCTTGCTGCTCTGGTATGACGCTTCAGTCCACCGCCCTCCTTCCTCCTTCTTTCTTTCTTTCTTTCTTCCTCTCTTCATCTCTCCCTCTGTTTTTCCCCTCCCTCCCTCTCCTCACCTCACATTCCATCTCTCCAGTACACTTTTTTTTTTTTTTCCCTCTCCCCCCCCCCAGGAACGCAGAACAAGCAGGAAAGCACAAAGCGATCCTTTGACTCTAAAAATACGACTTGGGAGTAGAAAAGCCGAACACAGGACAAAGACAGAGAGAGAGAGAGAGAGAGAGAGAGAGAGAGAGAGAGAGAGAGAGAGAGAGAGAGAGAGAGAGAGAAAAGAAGAAATGAATAAAGCTTCAAAGGGAGTCACGGCGAAAAAAGTGACGAGGCGAAGCACGAGTCCCGTGTTTCCTTTCTTCTCTGCTTCTCTTTCATCCCTCCAAGCAAATACGTTGTAGGCAGAACATGGAAAACGCTTAATCCCGCAACTACAGGCGTGCACGTGCTCGTGCCACGCTCAAGCGGACATGTGCGCAGGACGCACACGCTAAAGTGTCCACCTCCCTCTAAACAGAGTTTAGACGAAGATGATACACGTGTGCAGATGCGTCAGATAAGATAAATAATCAGGAACGTAGCAGCGAGCTAACCCTCGATAGCCTCGTATCTTTTATCTGCAGATTGCCTTTAATACACTTTCAAGGCTCTTCATGACATAATGTTAAAGTTGCTGCTTAAAGACACGTATTTATTTGAAAAAAAATAAGCAATAATACTCAGCGCTATGTTTTGGAAAATTTTTTAAATCCTGGCTGTTCTCAGAGAAAGTTAGTCGACCGCTACGTCATAAAACTACATAAAACATTAGCATAGATGCGTGGAAGTCGGCCCGGTGTCCATCCTTGCAAAGAGAAATCTCAGAAGGATTATTTAAAATAGATAAGAAGAATTGCGACACAGCGAGACCTCACCAAGGCCGAGGATGGGGTGGTGCTCCACCAGCGTCCAGGCGTTGTCGTCCACGCAGTGGCTCTTGTAGACCAGCAGCTGACAAACGTCTCTCGCCGTCATGTCTGCTGGGATCTCCACCACCTTTCCCGCTCCATCCTCGCTCCACACCTTCACTATCTACAAACACAACACACACACAAACGGGAAAACGGGACCGGTGAGCGTTAAGAGCAACGGAGGTCACACGTTCAGGTCTGAGACGTCCCGGCCTCTCCCAGGAATTCTTTAATTAAAAAACGGAAAATATAAAAACAACAGCGACACTGTTACCTCCATGACCAGGTGATCTGTCAAGTCCACATTATTCTGTCACTGGAACGTGAAGGTGCGTGAGATAAAAAAAGAGGGATGACGTCCAGGAAGCGTTGGCCTCACTTCAGCTCCTTTGTCCCACAACACAGACAAACTTCCCAGAATGCACATCCGCAACCGTGCATCCGAACCCAAAACGGCACGTCCCGCCACACGCAACAACACCCGCTCCAGGAAATAAAAATCTACCGGGCGGATATTCACACTTAAATGGCGAGACGGCGCGGCGCACTTAAACGTGTTGCGTTTTGTCATTAAAGATGTCACCGCTGGGAGCAGCAGGCGGGCAGAACCGCCCATTGTTGCGCCATTTTGAACCGTCCCAGCCAAGCGCCCGAAAACGAAATTTAAAACCGGGTGTAATCTCGCCTCCTCCTTCCGAGTGTGCGTTTGCTGCACAGATGAAAGCGGACCGGCCGCTTCGCGCTACTGTAGAAACAGATTCCCAGATACGCACCGCGTAGAGCTGCAACGCATTACATAAACACACGTATGAGCGGATGGTCGTTGGAAAGTGGCTGCAGACCGGAGAGACGACTCGGATCATCTCCCCCCCGACACGTGACAGACGAGGTACAAGTGTGTATGTTTATGTGCAGCCCCCCCACCCCACCACCCCCCCACACAGCAGAAAACCACCCAGGAGCAACTGTTGAAAATTACATGAAACAAGACACAGAAACCCGGTGATGGCCGAGGGGCTGGAGAGCAGGCGGCGGCGGGGGGGGGGGGGGGGCGGAAAATTAATTCGGACAATCGCAGCGCAAAAGCAACGAGTCTCAGAAAAGGCACAAAACATCAAAAGCAACGAAAACTCCCAAGTGCAAAATGTAACAACGTCATCGCACTTTTTTTTTTTTTTTTTCCTGCAAAACTTGAAGACAGCTTCCCACATGTCACAGAAAAGAAAGAAGAAGAAGAAGTCATTCTATGACGCAGGAGTTTTGTATGAGGAAAAGTTTACTGGGGTGAGTGAGGGGGGGGGGACGCATCACTCCCGACGGACACACACACACACACAACCACACACACACACACACACACACACACACACACACCTCACGACGAACATCCGGTAAAGAAAATGGAAACAGAC
Organism: Hirundichthys speculiger; assembly: GCA_018398805.1. Taxonomy (NCBI): domain Eukaryota; kingdom Metazoa; phylum Chordata; class Actinopteri; order Beloniformes; family Exocoetidae; genus Hirundichthys; species Hirundichthys speculiger. The sequence goes on from JAGFBZ010002135.1 coordinate 98,798, forward strand.
GAGTCTCTTACCTCCACGGCCTGAAAGAGGCAACAGTCTGGAGAGCAGGATGGCATTTTCACACTGAGACGCTCTCCAGTGACACGGAGGGACAGAGACGGAGGGAGGGAGGGAGGGAGGGAGGAAATGGAGCAGGAGGAGAGGAAGTAGAGAGAGAGAGAGAGAGAGAGAGAGAGCACAAAGGGGGAGGGAGGGAGGGACAGATTGGTGAGGCAAACATAAGCGAGGTAACAGGGAAGGGTTGGGGGGGGGGAGGAGGAGGACGAGAGTGAAGGAGAGACAGAGCGAAGGAGGAGACAGACGTCCTCTGGTGCTGGACTGCAGGAGCAGAATGAGCAGTCGTCCTCGTCCTCCTCCTCCTCCCTCTCCTCCTCCTCCCCCGTCCTCCTCACAATGGATTAACCCGGTGTGGGATTTTTAAACGGTGAGCTGCTACCTGTCACCTACTCTCTTATCTTCAGGATTGTGTTTCATCCACCTGACCCTAACACCCCCCCCCCACCCACCCCCAAACCAACCAGCTCCTTTTACTGATGGCGCCACAACAGAAGTAACATCCCCCCCCCCCCCCGCCCCCCCCCCCCCCCCCCCCCCACACAAGCTGAAACTACAGCCAGTCCTTCAACATCCCTTATTCTTCTGCATCCTCTGACATTTTGTCCCCCTCCCTCTTATCCGCCTCATCTTCCTCTTCCTCCTCCTCCTCCTCCTCCTCAGCTGGATGTGAAATACTGTGCGAGAGTGGTTGGCCCATAGCGGCGAGTGTAACGTACACGACGGCTCGTCGAGGTTCGCACGAGGAAGGAAAAAGAGAGAAAGAAAATTAACAACAGTGGAGTGATTCGATCTGGAGCTGTACGGATCACGGGCCAGGCGTCCGGGCTTTCCAGAGCGGGTCAGGAGGGACGGAGGGGGTGGGGGGGGGGGGGGGGGGGTTGCTCAGCAAATCTGCCCAGCCTTGAGAGAGACCGACAGAAAAAAAAAAAAAGAGAAAGACTGGAATAAAGAAAAAAGAAGGGAGGAACAGAAAGAGAGTGAAGATCTCTGAAGGAATGTCAGTAATGTAATATTGAGTCATAATCAGGCTCATGTGTAGTCCACGGGCCAGAGCAGCTGGCCGCTAATACAGCGGCGAGGCACGCACACACACACACACACACACACATGCACACACACACGTGCACTCCCTTAACGGTATAAACTATGAACACCAGCAGTTTAGTTTTTAAACTTTCCTGCTCAAGTTTTCCTCCGGCATCACGCTCCGGCTCAGAAACCATCTGGACGGCAGTCCAGGCGCTTGGCTCTGGTACAACTATACATACTTATGTGTGGGTACGGAAATATAACATATAGATGCATGAAATAAGCATGAGCAGGAAGGAACAAAAAAAAAAAAAAAACATACGTGGATAAATTCTTCCTGCTATACCGCCTGCTGTAAAATCTGTATTATCTCTGGATTATTTCACTGTATATATCTGTCCGTTTACACTAGGTTACTTTTCTTTTTCTTTTACTAGACAGGGTATTTTGAAATCTCTAATTTGTAAATTGTAAATTTGTAATTTTTTGTACATTGTGTAGTATTTAAAGTGTTAATTTACTTATTTTATATGTAGAATATTGTTGTTTTTATAGGATGGAGCACTGCAACGAAAGAATTTCCCGCAAGGGATTAATAAAGTATTTTCAATTCAATTCAATTCAATTCATTCACTGTTTTTTTTGTTTTTTTTTTAATTTCTCTGTTTTATTGTTTCTACATATAGTCATATGGTCTTCTGGTAACTGTGACATCTTGAATCTCCACAGCAAGCTTCATCTTCACATAATGAAATTTAACTCACCTTGGCTTATCCCCCTCCCCCACCTCCCTCAGGAGCCTGTCACAAGAGGGTGAGGGGTAGAAATGTACAGGGATACTGGTCATACTGGTCTTCTATGGAGCTTATAGTAACACACACAACCACACACACACACACACACACGGTTTGGAGAGGTCAAGGACAGACACCTGCGTGCACGACACCGGAGAGAGGCACAGTATGAACAGGGTCAGAGGTCAAACAATAATCTGCTCCAGGGTCAAGCCCACTTGACCGAAGGGGTTTATGAGCGCTAACCCCAAACACAGTCAGGCTAACAAAGACACACAAACACACACCATTGATCTGGTTGTATTAATCCCAAACCGAATCTTCCACAGTAACATGACCTGTAGGGAGCAAAAGCACTCGACTCCCTTCACTTCCAAACACTATCTATCTAGATTTTCCTGACAGAAGTAGCTAAATAAATCCGGAGGTGTACGGGGCTTTACTCTCCTGCTCACATTCAGCCAAATGCTACAAAACGTATAGGATGGTGCTGCACGCTGCAAGTTGATAATGGCTGCGGTTACATGATGTTTTTTAATTCGGGATAAATAATTAGGAATTAAATAATTCCGAATTAAACTATTTTCCTTCGAGTTTACATGGAAATAGTAATTCCGAATTAAGGTTTACATGGAAAACACGTTTGTTCGGCTTTATCCAACTCCGCTTCAGGTCTGGGGGTTGGGAAGGGTTCTGATTGGATGGGGGGGGGGGACGTCTTTACATCTACCGGAAGAAAACAAACTTAGCTAACTCGGTTAGCAACAACATTTCACTTATTTTTGACCTGGGTGGCGTCTCTATCTGTGAAACCTCCTTCATTTAACCTGGCCGCTACAACTTTGAAAAGCTCACAATTTTTATGTTTCCTGCCATCTGTTCTTTTAATTATTTCCAGTTCCTCCAAGCTATTTATTAAATAAATCGTCTCTGCTCTTGAACACCGTTTACTGCGTGCTGCCGTTTTGAAAACAAGCCCAGCGCGGAATATAAGCGTCATCACGACAGACGGGCAAGAGAACTAGCATGCGCAGAAAGACGGGAATTAATTTAAACAGGAATGAGTGTAAACATGACCCGGAATTATCTAATGCGGAATTAAAATGGGAATAAACCAGCCACTTACTTCGGAATTAAGTTAATTCGGAATTGACATTTTCATATGGAATTAAGTGTTTACATGGTAACTTTTATTCGGCTTTAACTTTAATTCTGAATTAAAGAGGAATTAAACTTCCCATGTAAACGCACTGAATGACTCTAAACATCCAAAAGCAACTCAAGACTTTCTGAGAGCAAAGAAACAGAATATTCTTCAATAAGTCACCTGATCTAACCCCAAAGATCATGAAGGCAGAGGGGCCCCGAACAAGCAGTAACTGAAGGTGACTGACTGGAAATGTGGAGAAAACTCACAAAAATAAGGAAATTTGAAATGTGATTACCGTATTTTCTGGACAATAAGCCCCTACTTTTGTCCCGTGCTTTAAAGTTTAAACCATGAGGTTTATACAGCGATGCGGCTTTTCTATGAATGTTTCTTCAGCCCTCAGGGGGCGCTCTAGCAGGAAGTGCAAAAACCAAAAAACAAACCAAGTAGTTAAAGGCTATTCTGTTTTTGTTCAGTAGCCTATGTTGGCTATGCTACTCTACATTCATTTAGCATCAATACCTGTTATTATTGGACAAACTGATTAATCCAGGTGTGTCTGACCATTGTAGCTACTCAGACACACCTGGATTTATCAGTTTTATCAGTTTGTCCAGTCAGTTTTTGGTTCCTCCATTTCAGGGTTCTGAGTGGACCCACCGCGGAGGTAAAGTTTTAACCGTTAACCGATAACAGTAACTCTAACCGATTAATACTAACAGTCAATTTTGTTTTTAAGCTACGTAATTCAATCAACTCATGTGGGTCCACAGGTGCAACAGGCCTCTGATTGGTCAATTCTACATCCGCGTAGAAAAGAGCGCGTCATCGGAGAAATGAGGAAGTACCCACATCTGTACGATTCTGGTTCTCCACGCTACAAAGACTTTTCCTGTAATTGATGGTATCGAGGACTGAAGCGATTTGATTTTCAACAGCCAGCCCGATGTTGTCGGAACATTCACTTCAATATTGAATGGAAACAATGCAAAGTGTGCTACAAGAAAGGACGGGGGTGCGCTAGTGCACATGCCAGCGATGTAGATATGTTTGGTCAGTGCTCCTCTCCGCGACTTGCAAATTATTTAAAACAGCGTATTTTCAACTCATAGCACACGAGTGTATGCATATAGATCTTAGCTAGGAACTAGGGATGCACCTGGTTAAACATTTAACCGTTAACCGATAACAGTAACTCTAACTGATTAATACTAACGGTCAATTTTGTTTTTAAGCTACATAATTCAATCAACTCATGGGGGCGTGTCGACAGGTGCAACAGGCCTCTGATTGGTCAATTCTAAATCCGCGTAGAAAAGAGCGCGTCTTCGAAAAAATGAGGAAGTACCCACATCTGTACGATTCTGGTTCTCCACACTACAAAGACAGCACATATTCTAGTAATTCATGGAGGGAGATAGCGATGAATGTGGGTCTGGATACGGCCGAGACGGTGAGGAAGTGGAATAAGAGATACGTTTAGTAAGTTTAGCTAGTTCGTGATTGTCGTCTTGCGTTGTGGCGTGAAATAACATAGCGGAGACTGCGCTAGTATAAATCAAAAGTGACGGCGGCATCTCTGCGACAAGCTGACGGCGACACGTTGCCGCAAGAGTAAACACGGGGAAGTGTCCGCATGCGTCCATGACAACGCGCACAACAACGCGGCAGCCAACCCTCCCGGACTTATCGGTTAACGGTTATTAATCGTTAATGGGGGTCGGTTAACGGTCATTAAAAAAAATCCAAAATATGCATCCCTAGGTGGCACCCATGAAAGATTTGCCAAATCTTCCCTTCGTCAAGGGCACAGAGCCGCCAGGCGTGCAGCCCTGCAAACCTGGACTGTGAATCTGTGGAGGACCGCGTACGGTTCCACAGTGCTAGCAGGACTAACCCGTCTTAACCTGTCTTCACGGGACGCCTACTTCACAGCTCGCTTCGACAACCCCCCGTTAAATGGTACTGGGGCTCACTCCAAAAATCATGCCGCGACACCAGCCTGGGCACGGGCTCCATCCAGATCGGTCAAACCGACTGACCACAGCAGCGCGGCTACTACTGACAGTCCGTGCGTTTACATGGGAAGTTTAATTCCTCTTTTATTCAGAATTAAAGTTAAATCCGATTTAAAATGATTAAAAATGACCATGTAAACACCTAATTCCGAATGAAAATGTCCATTCCGAATTAAACTTAATTCCGAAGTAAGTGGCTGGTTTATTCTGATTTTAAATCTGAATAAAATAATTCCGTGGTCATGTTTACACTCATTCCACTTTAAATTAATTCCCGTCTTTCTGCGCATGCTAGTTCTCTTGCCCGTCTGTCGCGATGGCGCTTATATTCCGCGCTGGACTTGTTTTCAAAACAAAGTTTCAAGATGGCGGCACGCAGTAAACGGTGTTCAAGAGCAGAGATGATTTATTTAATAAATAGCTTGGAGGAACTGGAAATAATTAAAAGAACAGATGGCAGGAAACATAAAAATTGTGAGCTTTTCAAAGTTGTAGCGGCCAGGTTAAATGAAGGAGGTTTCACAGATAGAGACGCCACCCAGGTCAAAAATAAGTGGAATGTTGTTGCTAATCGTGTACGTTTGTTTTCTTCCGGTAGACGTAAATACGTAAAGATGTCCGCCACCCCATCCAATCAGAACCCTTCCCAACCCCCAGACCTAAAGCAGAATTGGATAAAGCCGTGTTTTCCATCTAAACCTCAATTCGGAATTACTATTTCCATGTAAACTCGAAGGAAAATCGTTTAATTCTGGAATTATTTAATTCAGAATAATTAATTCCGAAATAAAAAACATCATGTAACCGTGGCCAATCAGGCGGCTGGTTATCAGCACCTGGGGGGACCAGACGCTCAAAACAAGCGTCAACAGCACAAACTCAGCTCTGCTGCTCGTTTCATAAATGCATGTTCTTATAAAAGGGAAATAAACAGGCTTTGTTAGCAAGAAGCATTGTTACAACAAAGCAATAATCTACCAAACACACATTTCCTTACTTTCCCTGTTTAGTGTGTGTATTACACACACACTTTAAGAGAATTCAAGTGTATGTAAGGAATTTAATTTCACATTATAGCGACTTGTTTGCCCTCGTTCAATAATTAAACGACATGGGAGTTGAATAATAAAATCCCAGTAGCCAAATAATGTGGATGAACACCCTCCTCAGGAATTGATATTCAGTCATTTTGTGCTTCTCAGTCGGTGTTGCAATCAGATGCAATTTGAAATTCTTGGCTCATGTGCCGTGAGAAAATTAACTCAAACAAGAATACATCTGTATGTTGCACCCCGAGGACCAAATTAGAAGGCAGCTGTGGATATGGTCATTACTCGGCTGTGGTCTGAGCATGTGGTGAAATCTGTGACATTATCTCCATGAAAATGATTCGGTGGTCTTATAAAGGTCTTCAAAAGGGGGCGCAAACAATCTCAGATGAACCGCTCACAAGTTATTGCTTCTTTAACCAAAACATATTCATTCATGGGTGATTTATTTGAAAAGAAGCAAGCCAAAGTGTGTGAAAAACAAAGCAAACCCCCCCGTGATTCAACGGCTTGCAAAACCGTATTTAGCAGCAACAACTTGAAGTAGCACGACGTTATCAGTCGTGCGCATCACCAATGAGGAATTTAAACTCATCTTTATGAGGAAAAAGCAGCTTCTTCACTACCGCCACAGTCCTGAAGGCTGGTAGCCAACGATAGCCAGACCCGCTGCCTGACCATAAACGTTTAAAACACCAAAAGGATGTGCCAACCGTGAAAACTACAAATTCATGACAGTTTTCAGAAAATCTGGTGATCCAAAATCTTCTCTGAGGTTTCTGGGTTTTCAACTGCCGAGGTTACATCACAATACTGAAACGCTATGCAAAATATTCTATGCCTGGCGGAAACTCAAAGATCCCGCAAATCCCCATTAAGCCCACAGACATGCCAGCGTTAACTGTTATTCAGACTCGCACTTAAATCTGAGCTGAATCTTTTCCCAGTGAGAGATTAAATCTTGATTTACAATTAAGCCCAACGGTCAGGAGCTGAAACTAAAATGCACTGCTGGCTCACAGTGGGAGGTATTTCTACCGTTACCGCGAGAGGTATATCAGCTGACCACATACAAAGGTAATACTCTAAGATCTAATTAACTTTGATCTCCTAAAGACACGGCTGATTATTTCATTTTAAATTCACTATCACAAACAACTGGAGCTGCTTGGAGGTTGACATACTGCAGGATGACTGTAGTTTAGAAAACTTCACAAAATTAGGTCACGGCTATAGATAGGTTAAATGACGTCATTCGATTCAACTGGAGGCCCCGTGGGTGGCCTGACTTAAGACCTTCAAATCAATTTTCTTTTAGGTGACACAGAATTATTTTTTAAAAAAGATCAGCAAGAAAAAAAAGGAATAAAAGATCTGGTTCATAAATACCAGGTGGCCGAGCAGCAGAGTCTCCTTAAAACAAATGTGCAAAACCATCAAAGAAAAGGTGTTTTGCACTTATAGATAGTGGAGAAAAACTAAACGAAAAGCCTAAAAGCCAAACTAAATTTTACAGCCAACACTTGGACACAGAGATTAAACCTTTTGTCAGTTGGTCTGATAAAACAAAACCTTCACTGAATGGCCAAGCCTAAAAACCGTCAGGTGGCGTTTCTCAATCCAGGTCCTCAGGTACGACTGCCTGAATGTTTCAGGTGTTTCCCAGCTCCACCTGGGAAATTAAGGGGTCATAGACAGATATATGTAGACCTTGATGCCAAGTAAATGGGGTGATCCATTCATTTGAATCAGGTGTGTTGGCACAAGGAAACGCCCCCAAAAATGATCAGTCAACATAAAAAAAAAAAAGAATTTTTGGCATTGATGTGCCCTATAAAAGCACATCAATGCGGCTCAGAAAGGAATTTGTAGCTGTAATACCCTACAGGAAGTGGAGGGGGCAGCATACCTTGCATGTAGCTCACTGAAGAAAAACAAGAACGCATACTTGCGATCAGAGAAACAAGATGGAGGAAGAGAGTAGCCAAGCAACGCCGCCTGACTGCAGTGATCAGTGTGACACTGGCTGCGGTTAAATGATGTTTTTTAATTCGGAATTAAAATTAGGAATTAAATCATTCCGAATTAAACTATTTTCCTTCGAGTTTACATGGAAATAGTAATTCCGAATTAAGGTTTACATGGAAAACACGTTTGATCGGCTTTATCCAACTCCGCTTTAGGTCTGGGGGTTGGGAAGGGTTCTGATTGGATGGGGGGGGGACGTCTTTACATCTACTGGAAGAAAACAAACTTAGCTAGCTGGTTAGCAACAACATTCCACTTATTTTTGACCTGGGTGGTGTCTCTACCTGTGAAACCTCCTTCATTTAACCTGGTCGCTTTGAAAAGCTCACAATTTTTATGTTTCCTGCCATCTGTTCTTTTAATTATTTCCAGTTCCTCCAAGCTATTTATTAAATAAATCGTCTCTGCTCTTGAACACCGTTTACTACTGCCGGAATATAAGCGTCATCGCGACAGACGGGCAAGAGAACTAGCATGCGCAGAAAGACGGGAATTAATTTAAAGAGGAATGAGTGTAAACATGACCGCGGAATTATTTAATGCGGAATTAAAATGGGAATAAACCAGCCACTTACTTCGGAATTAAGTTAATTCGGAATTGACATTTTCATATGGAATTAAGTGTTTACATGGTAACTTTTATTCGGCTTTAACTTTAATTCTGAATTAAAGAGGAATTAAACTTCCCATGTAAACGCACCCACTGTGATGCCACCGAGGGCTTCTGGTATCCGGCGTCGTCGACCATCTTCCCAGGTCTTCCACAGTCTCTGCAGCATTACAGTGCACGTTTTGAAGCAGTTCAACCGGTCGCTGTTTAGATTCTTGAGCCTGAACCAAAGTGGGTGACCAACATCACCACCCGGTCCACCCTCTCATTCTTAAAGCCCTGGCTGAAGATCGAAACGTCATCCAAAACTGATTACGTCTTAAAGATAGCGCCAGATTCCACAAGCAGTGATTATTTCAGTCGGTCCGACCACAGGTCACAACCATGAGAAACTGACTTTTTCACATCCTGTCACGTCCTTCCACAGGAGAGGTCAGAGGTCAAGCTCAATTAAAGAGCAGTAAACCCAAAGCTGGATGAAGCTCAGTGTTTGCTCAAAGCTACTTCAGTGGAGTGGAGGCTTGCCAACATGCAGGGCACGAGCCCAAGTCCTTTGCTTGCGACTGAGAGACTGTATCTTTAACCAGTGGGACTCCCTGATGTTCTTCATGTTCGTAATGCTGTCTCTGGCCACAAATAAAAGCAAGAGTTGTGTTACAGACACAGATATTGTGCCAAAGCAAACCCATTTGCCCAGTGATGACAGATGAGACCTTACCAAGTCCTTGAGAAACCTAATGGTGTAAGAATGCCACCAACTAGCATGGGAACACGTCTTTATAAGAGTTAATCATCTGTCCCATCTGTATTTTTACAGCTACTTAGTAGTGCTGGGCGATATGACGATACATATCGTGGGGACAATATAAAAAGTGTATATCGTGCCATTTCTCTTCTATCGTTTCTATCCTAATTTTATCAATTATTACAGCAAATATGTAATTAAATAACCTGCAACGATAAATTTGATAGAATCATATCTACTTCTACAAAGTAGCCTTTTATGTTTGCACTTTCATTCATGGTTAATGCCTTAAACAGAGTTCTCTTCAACCCTGATGTTTACTTTAGACACTTTATATTGGTTTGCAAACTTTGCACTACAAGGTTACAGATTTCAGAAAGTTGAAAAATAATTTGTGTTTATTTTTTGTAGCTGAACTTCAGTGCAAAAATGTGTTTTTCCTCTCAGAAACTGTTGTGCACTTTAAAAAAATGTGAAAGCTACTGTACCTCTGTACCTACCTGTTTTTGCTGCACTAAAATGTATGTTTGTGACAGTTCAGCTAAATGTCCTTTCAAAATAAAGTTGAAAAGTAAGCAATGAAATTTTTGTCAAACTTTTCAGAGAATAACTGAAAACATACTTTATCATGGTATATCGTGATATATATCGTTATCGTGATATAAAATAGTCCATATCGTGATATATGATTTTTTCCATATCGCCCAGCACTACTACTTAGATTGAAAAATTAGACAGACCTGGATACATTCACGTACATCAAGTCTCCTTGTATTTATGTCAAAATAATGTTTCAAAATGACGCTCGCTACTGTCACAAAACACAGGAATGCTAATGCTGCTGTAAATTACATTAGTGTTGCTGTTATTCAGTCATAATCTAAAGCATTTAAACCCCAACTGAAAGTTAAGAAGAGTTAAAAGATAAAATAAAAATTGAATTGGGGAACTTTGTAGTTCTGAAAGTGAGATTTTCCGAAGTGTTGTTTACTCCACTGTAAGACTTAATTGACTCGAGAGTTTAGTTTCTTTTGTCACATTTTCTGTCATCAGAGTAAAGTAATGACAAAAAATGTATCGAGCAGTAGAGGTTCACACAGTTATGCAAAGTACACCAACACATATGGTTCATATAGAGCAGTGGTTCTCAAACTTTTAATCCTGCGAACCACCTGAGAAAAACTATTGAGCTCTCTGATAATATAGCCATTTATGCCTTCTCAATTACCTTTAAACACACAGGAGAGATGTTTATTCCTTATTGTGGTTATTTATTGTTACTAGGGGTGTGAAAAAAAATCGATTTGGCGATATATCGCGATTTTTGGCCGCCCAATATATTATCGATTTTTTTAGCTCCTAATATCGATTTTTAGGAAAAATGTTTCATTTTCACATTTAAATTGTTTAAAATTTAAATGTGCAAAGACACTAATAATAAACAATAAATAAGTTGTTTTAAAGCAAATGGTTTCGACTCAATTTGTCCTCTGAATGATCAATATCATCTGATGAACATATACAGCAACTTGATTTTTCATCTCTACTTTTAATTTTGATATTAACTGCATAGAATATCGCAATATAACGTGATATCGTGATAATATCGTATCGTGACCCAAGTATCATGATACATATTGTATTGCGAGGTCCTTGCCAATACTCACCCCTAATTGTTACCTGAATTTCATTTGAAACTGTTTATTTATAATGCATTGACAAGTCATGACGTTCCCCCGCGTACCACCAGAGAGCGCTCGCGTACCACAGTTTGCGCACCACTGATATAGAAAATTCTCTATATATTTATGAATAAATATGCTTTATAATTTTATAGTAGGTAGATCATTTTAACTTGGTCGTTTTATAAGTAGCTCTAATGCTGAAAAAGTATGTGCACCCCTGCACGAGACCATGTTGTGGTAATATGTACACAAAGTAGCACTATCTTGCTGAAATACCTTATACCAATTTCCAAGTGGAATTTCATATTTTTATTCATCCATCTACAGGTTGGGTTTTATTGTTCAGTTGAGCCCATTTTAAATGTCTTGGCTGGATGCAGTGAAGAGCTGCTTTCAGACAACTCCTGACATTATTTTGCAGTACAGTGGGAGAGAGAAAATATGTGAGAGTTTGAAGGTATCTCAGACAAACCTTGAAATTCCTTCAAAATATCACTAGCGACCGTTCAGAGTGATGGGAACTCCAGGAGAAGCTTCAGAACCTTCGTTTTCAGTTGAAGCTGGCTGGTTGCTCCCATCACTAGTCTCTTCATGATTAAACATCCACAAGAGCTCACTAGAGCTCATAAGAGATGATGAACTTACTGACCGGCTGTCGCTCCACACAGAACAGCACATATCAAAATATATCCAGCTCTCTCACACTGAGAATTTAAAAAAAGCGATTTCAGTTGATTAATTTCATGGCTATACCTCTGTAGACACATCATTTACAGAGTAGTTATCATCCATCTACAGCAGTGGTCCCTTGTAGGACCTTTGCCCTCCACGTTGTAGTTGGAAGAAAAAAGGTAATGTTTCTGTGATACAACACACCTGACTCAAATTAATGGACCACTAACAGACGTGTATAGAGCTGTCTGTCTAAAAGGGGCAATTATTATGAAACAAAAGACATCCGATGTAAAACCGATGCCAAACTAACCATGACCTATGAAACCCATACAGGAACGGCCGAGGCCCGGGTTAACAACGACCACCATGTTGACCTACAGGGCTACTTTTGGTTGAAGGAGGAGGCCAGGGAGGCGTGTCTATAGGCAGAGACACGCCTATAGACACGCCTCCCTGGCGTGTCTATAGGCAGAGAGAAAAGAGGAACTTTGAATGTTGGAACTATGACAGGAAAAGCCAGAGTTGGTTGACCTGATGCAGAGGAGGATTGTGGGTATTCTGTGTGTTCAGGAGACCAGGTGGAAAGGTAGCAAAGCTAGAAGCAGCAAGTTCAAACTGTTTCATCACGGTGCTGTTAGAGAGAGAAAAAGGAGGCGGAGTTAGCGTCAGACAGAGTGATGAGTCTGAAGCTAGAGATAGAAGGTGTGATGTTAGTGGTTATGACCGACAGGTAGGATGAGTTAGAAGAGAAAGAGAAAAAGAGTGAGATGGATGAAGTGATGCAGCGTATCTCCAGAGATGAAAGAGTGGTGACCGGGCGCAGACATCAGTGGTCATTATGGAGAAGGTAACAGAGGTGATGAGGAAGTGGTGGGCAGGTTTGGTATCCAAGACAGGAATGGAGAAGGAGAGATGGTGGTAGACTTTGCAGAAAGGATGGAAATGGATGTAGTGAATACTTTCTTCCAGAAGAGAGTGGTGGTAGGATCACTCAGGTGGACGACATTTTGTGTAGACGATTTAACCTGAAGGTGATCAATGACTGCAAAGTAGTGCTAGGTGAGAATGTAGGATGGTGGTGTGTTGGATGACTCTGGTGGTGAGGAAGATGAAAAAGGAAGAGTACCATGTGGCTTTTAGAGAGGAGTTGAGACAGACTCTGGGTGGTCAGGAGGTGCTTCGAGATAACTGGACAATGACAGCTAATGTGATCAGGGACACAGGTAAGAGAGTACTCGGTGTGTCACCTGACAGAAAACAGACTAGAGGACCTGGTGGTGAGATGAGGAAGTGCAGGAGTATGCACAGATAATGAGGTTAACTAACAAGTGGCCCACTTGTTAGTTAACATCATTCCAAATCCAAATCCATTGATTTCTACTACTAGTGTTAAATTAGCCATTATGAAATGTTACAAAAAATGGGTTGGATGTTTCTTCCTTCAAGGAAGAAACATCCAACCCATCCAACCCAGAAAATGGGTTGGATGTTTCTTCCATAATGGCTAATTTAACACTTAATGCACAACAGCAAGATCAATGTATTTCTACTACTGATGTCTTCATCATCCAGTTCAGTAGCTGAATGTTACCTTCAGGCCCAGGAATTATTGATTCATCGTCTGCACCTTCTGTCCCTGTTCTCACCTGGACTCATCCTCACTGCATACCGGTACTTCTTCTACATCGGGGTTCTGCTTCTTAACATTCTCACTTTTCTTCTCACTAGTACTTCCACTCTTGCCAAAAAAATGTGATATATCGTGTTTTCGTTTCATCCTCTAACCTCTGTAGATTGAAAGCAATTCAGCAAAGTGGTTAGTTAGCTATGCTAACTTTTCCGCTTAGCGTGCTAACTTCATAGAGCAAGCAAAAGTCTCACTCTTTCAGTATGCACATGTATAAAGTATATCCACGTATTTCCAGTCAAATAAATATACTACACAAACACTGCAAACTCTGTATAACATACATACCCACAAAAGTCCTTTTCAGAATTCGTTGTGTGTTGGCCATTTTATTGTCATGAATAGTTGAATAACATAAATATACAAGTTAATATAAGTAAAGTGATAATAAATACTGTTAAAATATATATATATATATATATATATATATATATATTATATATATATATATATATATATATATATATATTTATTTATTTATTTAATTTTTTTTTTGGTTGGGTATGCCACCCTAAGAATTTGCCTTGCCACCATCAGATTTTTTTTCTGCTGGCGCCACTTGAAGTGGGACACAGTGAACTGCAGAAAGTTGACAGGAGTACAGGGAGATGCAGCATAAAGTGAAGGTAGCGGTGGGAAAGGCCAAACAAAAAGCATATGATGATTTGTATGTTAGGTTGGTTTCAGATTCAGATTCAGATTCAGACAACTTTATTTATCCCCGAGGGGCAATTGGACAGCAAAGAGGGAGAGACTGACTTATATAAGCTGGTGAGGCAGAGAGATAGAGCTAAGAAGGACATGCAGCAGGCTACAGTTATTAAGGATAGAGATGACAATGTATTGACGGCGCCCTACGATGGACTGGAGACCTGTCCAGGTGGACCCCTGCCTTTCACTCAAAGAGAGCTGGGACAGACTCCAGCAGATCTCTGTGGCCCTGGATAGGACTAAACAGGTATGGATAATGGATGGATGGAAGTATTGACAGATGCTAGGAGTGTGACAGGAAGATGGAGAGAGTACTTTGAAGAGTTGATGAATCAGGAAAATGAAAGAACAAAGAGTAGAAGAGGTAACTATTGTGGACGAGGAGGTAAAAAAAAAAAAAGTAAAGCTGAAGTGAGGAGAGCATTGAAGAGGATAAAGTGTGGAAAGATAGTTGGTCCTGATGATTATACCTGTGGAGGTATGGAAATGTCTAGAAATGTCTAGGAGAGGTGCCAGTAGAGTTCTTGACGAGGACATTCAACAAGATCTTAGATTGTGAGACGATGTCCTAAGAATGGAGGAGACGAGTTCAGGTGCTGATTTTTAAGAACAAGGTAGACGTGCAGGGAACTACGGAGGAATAAAGTTGATGAGCCACCCAATGGACTTATGGGAAAAAAGTACTTTGTAGACATTGAGAAATCATACAACAGGGTGCCGAGAGAGGTATTGGTATGGTAGTGCTGGGCGATATGACGATACATATCGTGGGGACGATAGAAAAGTGTGTATCGTGCCATTTCTCTTCTATCGTTTCTAACCTAATTTTATCAATTATTACAGCAAATATGTAATTAAATAACCTGCAACGATAAATTTGATAGAATCATATCTACTTCTACAAAGTAGCCTTTTATGTTTGCACTTTTATTCATGGTTAATGCCTTAAACAGAGTTCTCTTCAACCCTGATGTTTACTTTAGACACTTTATATTGGTTTGCAAACTTTGCACTACAAGGTTACAGATTTCAGAAAGTTGAAAAATAATTTGTGTTTATTTTTTATAGCTGAACTTCAGTGCAAAAATGTGTTTTTCCTCTCAGAAACTGTTGTGCACTTAAAAAAAAAATGTGAAAGCTACTGTACCTCTGTACTACCACCTGTTTTTTTGCTGCACTAAAATGTATGTTTGTGACAGTTCAGCTAATGTCCTTTCAAAATAAAGTTGAAAAGTAAGCAATGAAATTTTTGTCAAACTTTTCAGAGAATAACTGAAAACATACTTTATTATGGTATATCGTGATATATATCGTTATTGTGATATATAATAGTCCATATCGTGATATATGATTTTTTCCATATATACCATATACTATGGTATGGTATTGTATAGGGACGTGTGGACGTATGTTAGGGTGGTGCAGGACATGTATGAGAGCTGGAAGACACCAGTGAGGTGAGCTGTAGGTGTGACAGAGCGGTTCAAGGTGGAGGTGGGAGTGCATCAAGGATCATCTCTGAGACCCTTCTTGTTTACTGTGGTGATGGACAGACTGACAGATGAGGTTGGACATGAGTCTTCATGAACTGTGATGTTTACAGGTGACATTCTGATCTGTAGTGAGAGCAGTGAACAGCTGGAGGAACATCTGGAGAGTTAAATGGAGGTGGATGATTCGCTGTGGTGGCCCCTAAAGAGAAAAGCCAAAAGTAAAGAAGATGTGTTCCTTTTTAGAGATTTTTATGTTTTCAGTGCATTGCTGGATTCGTTAAGCATAGAGAAAAGTTACATACAGTCATGGAAAAAATTATTAGACCAACATTTTTTCTTCACTTTCTTGTTCATTTTAATACCTGGTACCACTAAACGTCATCATGTGACTAAAACAGACAGAAAAGAAAACACTGAATGCATAAAAGCAGTGTTTTTGGCAGTACAACGCCATAGCTATTGATGTAAAAACTTAAGTGATTTAGGTTATAATCAAGAAAACCATGGAAAATGGTAAGATATCAGCTCTTAAATAAAACTCTTATGAGCAATCTTTGTGGTTATCGTTATGTTTGTCCAAACAAATGTACCTTTAGTTGTACCAGGCATTAAAATGAACAAGAAACTGAAGAAAACAAGGGTGGTCTAATCATTTTTTCCATGACTGTATGTTAAAACACTAAGATGTACATTTTTTTTATAAAGCCTGGTAATTTACTGAATTTATAAAAATGCATATTTAACTACAAATAGTTCAGAGAACTTTTTCCCAGCCAGTTGAATGTATTAAATTGGTTTTGGGTCTGTTAGTGAAAGATTTACACTCCTGGTCGGAGGATAGATGTTGCCACCACTAAAATTATATTTATATGTTCATTTTGAATTTGAAGCCAACAACATGTTTATAGAAATTTGGGACAGGATTAGCAAAGATACCTGAAAAGATGCATAATGCTTAAAAACAGTCATTTCAGGTATTTCCCCCTCTGTCTTGGGCTCACGTTAATCTCGCTTGAGCCCGATTGCTTCTTGTACATAGTTATCAGATCACTGCATAAAGCGACTATTTGTTTACTTAAAGTTCTTCAGTTTCGGAGAATAAACATAATGTGGAACATCACAGAAAATATGATGGCAATATTGCTGATTATGCGCTCTTTTTTCCTCCTGTTTACACGCAGCCCTCTGCATTTTTGAACTTTTTTATTGCACCTTTATGCTGTTAGTTGATTGTCATGAGGAACCGTTGCCTCAACATGTTGTGCATGTGTTACGTGCACGTCCTCCTCCATGTGCATGTGCAAGCATACTGTGTCCAAACAAACCTCTTCCAAGTCCTGCCATGCTTGAGCACCAAACACAGCACTCACACTAACCGAACAAACCAGACTTTAGGGGTTAGTCTTGCTTGGGCAAGTACGGCTTTCCTTTAGCTAGCGCACACGAACGCTACAACAGGGCAGCTGCATTATTACATTTTAAAAGAGCATTAGAGACCTATAGAAGTAAACACGGGGAGGACCACACTATTTGGTAAAATCAGTCTTCAGAATTTTGTTTGTAGTGGACAAGGCTGGAACGTAGGGCTAATAGTTTTCTCTGTAGATATCAACTAGTGCTGGGCGATATGACGATACATATCGTGGGGACAATATAAAAGTGTATATCGTGCCATTTCTCTTCTATCGTTTCTAACCTAATTTTATCAATTATTACAGCAAATATGTAATTAAATAACCTGCAACGATAAATTTGATAGAATCATATCTACTTCTACAAAGTAGCCTTTTATGTTTGCACTTTTATTCATGGTTAATGCCTTAAACAGAGTTCTCTTCAACCCTGATGTTTACTTTAGACACTTTATATTGGTTTGCAAACTTTGCACTACAAGGTTACAGATTTCAGAAAGTTGAAAAATAATTTGTGTTTATTTCTTATAGCTGAACTTCAGTGCAAAAATGTGTTTTTCCTCTCAGAAACTGTTGTGCACTTTAAAAAAAATGTGAAAGCTACTGTACCTCTGTACCTACCTGTTTTTGCTGCACTAAAATGTATGTTTGTGACAGTTCAGCTAAATGTCCTTTCAAAATAAAGTTGAAAAGTAAGCAATGAAATTTTTGTCAAACTTTTCAGAGAATAACTGAAAACATACTTTATTATGGTATATCGTGATATATATCGTTATTGTGATATATAATAGTCCATATCGTGATATATGATTTTTTCCATATATACCATATACTATGGTATGGTATTGTATAGGGACGTGTGGACGTATGTTAGGGTGGTGCAGGACATGTATGAGAGCTGGAAGACACCAGTGAGGTGAGCTGTAGGTGTGACAGAGAGGTTCAAGGTGGAGGTGTGACTGCATCAAGGATCAGCTCTGAGACCCTTCTTGTTTACTATGGTGATGGACAGACTGACAGATGAGGTTGGACATGAGTCTTCATGAACTGTGATGTTTACAGTTGATATTCTGATCTATAATGAGAGCAGTGAACAGCTGGAGGAACATCTGGAGTGTTAGATGGAGGTGGATGATTCGCTGTGGTGGCCCCAGAAGAGAAAAGCCAAAAGTAAAGAAGATGTGTTCCTTTTTAGAGATTTTTATGTTTTTAGTGCATTGCTGGATTCGTTAAGCATAGAGAAAAGTTACATACAGTCATGGAAAAAATTATTAGACCACCATTTTATCTTCACTTTCTCATTTAATACGGTACATAAACGTCATCATGTGACTAAAACAGACAGAAAAGAAAACACTGAATGCATAAAAGCAGTTTTTTGGCAGTACAAACGCCATAGCTATTGATGTAAAAACTTAAGTGATTTAGGTTATAATCAAGAAAACCATGGAAAATGGTAAGATATCAGCTCTTAAATAAAACTCTTATGAGCAATCTTTGTGGTTATCGTTATGTTTGTCCAAACAAATGTACCTTTAGTTGTACCAGGCATTAAAATGAACAAGAAACTGAAGAAAAAAACAAGGGTGGTCTAATCATTTTTTCCATGACTGTATGTTAAAACACTAAGATGTACATTTTTTTTATAAAGCCTGGTAATTTACTGAATTTATAAAAATGCATATTTAACTACAAATAGTTCAGAGAACTTTTTCCCAGCCAGTTGAATGTATTAAATTGGTTTTGGGTCTGTTAGTGAAAGATTTACACTCCTGGTCGGAGGATAGATGTTACCACCACTTAAATTATATTTATATATTCATTTTGAATTTGAAGCCAACAACATGTTTATAGAAATTTGGGACAGGATTAGCAAAGATACCTGAAAAGATGCATAATGCTTAAAAAACAGTAATTTCAGGTATTTCCCCCTCTGTCTTGGGCTCACGTTAATCTCGCTTGAGCCAGTTGATTCTTGTACATAGTTATCAGATCACTGCATAAAGCGACTATTTGTTTACTCAATGTTCAGCAGAGAATAAACATAATGTGGAACATCACGGAAAATATGATGGCAATATTGCTGATTATGTGCAATTTTTTTTCCCCGTTTACACGCAGCCCTCTGCATTTTTGAACTTTTTATTGCACCTTTATGCTGTTAGTTGATTGTCATGAGGAACCGTTGCCTCAACATGTTGTGCAAGTGTTACGTGCACGTCCTCCTCCATGTGCATGTGCAAGCATACTGTGTCCAAACAAACCTCTTCCAAGTCCTGCCATGCTTGAGCACCAAACACAGCACTCACACTAACCGAACAAACCAGACTTTAGGGGTTAGTCTTGCTTGGGCAAAGTACGGATTTCCTTTAGCTAGCGCACACGAACGCTACAACAGGGTAGCTGCATTATTACATTTTAAAAGAGCATTAGAGACCTATAGAAGTAAACACGGGGAGGACCACACTATTTGGTAAAATCAGTCTTCAGAATTTTGTTTGTAGTGGACAAGGCTGGAACGTAGGGCTAATAGTTTTCTCTGTAGATATCAACTAGTTCTGGGTAATATGACGATACATATCATGGGGACAATATAAAATGTGTATCGTGCCATTTCTCTTCTTCTATCGTTTCTAACCTAATTTTATCAATTATTACAGCAAATATGTAATTAAATAACCTGCAACGATAAATTTGATAGAATCATATCTACTTCTACAAAGTAGCCTTTTATGTTTGCACTTTTATTCATGGTTAATGCCTTAAACAGAGTTCTCTTCAACCCTGATGTTTACTTTAGACACTTTATATTGGTTTGCAAACTTTGCACTACAAGGTTACAGATTTCAGAAAGTTGAAAAATAATTTGTGTTTATTTTTTATAGCTGAACTTCAGTGCAAAAATGTGTTTTTTTTTCCTCTCAGAAACTGTTGTGCACTTTAAAAAAAATGTGAAAGCTACTGTACCTCTGTACCTACCTGTTTTTTGCTGCACTAAAATGTATGTTAGCGACAGTTCAGCTAAATGTCCTTTTCAAAATAAAGTTGAAAAGTAAGCAATGAAATTTTTGTCAATTTTTTCAGAGAATAACTGAAAAACATACTTTATTATGGTATATCGTGATATATATCGTTATCATGATATAAAATAGTCCATATCGTGATATATGATTTTTTCAGCACTAATATCAACTAACATCCTGATCAACACTTTGATCCTCTGACCATCCCAGAGTTTGCTGCCTACACCTGTCTATATTGTTGTCTCTTATTGATTAACAACATATCAGTCATAATACAAGTACAAAGAACTCTTAGTTCTCCTGCCACCAGAAAATTACTGTTTATATTTTTTATCCTATATAATATTGATAATGTATTTGTGGCTCTTTTTTCTGTGTTCTTCGTTTATGCAACCATGCGTTAAAAACATAAAAATCTCTTTTAAAAAAATGGAAATCTAATATATATTTTTCCTCAAAAACACAAATAGACTTCAGCACCGTCTGTGCTAACGGTTGCACAGATGCTAAAGCAAAAACCCATAAAAGTTAAGAAAATAAATTGTGTGGGAACCTTGAACATGTGCGATATCCTTTTACAATCCACTGAACTGACACCACGTTATTAATCAGTCATCGTAGCGATGATAATGGTGAAGATCTTCCAGTTCCCATGATCCCCTTCACCTTCAGCTGCAAAAAAAATCAGTCTTGCAGCCACGTCTTTTTGCTTCCTCAACCAGAATATTTTCCTATTTTGCTTAAGATGATCAACATGGTGGAAAATCTGAGGTGAATTTTCCACAAGTCATTTCCTCCTCGTTCTGGCATGAGTTTTATCACCATTGAACCCGAACAACAAAGAAAATAAACACCACACAGCACCTTCCTGTTTTTCTGTCAATGACAAAGAACGTCCTTTTTGAGTACATGGCATGAAATATAACCATGACAAGAAACAATAGTTGGACTTGTCTCAACGTACTAAAAATAATTAAACGCAAATCTAACAACAAATGACGAATTATTTGCCTGTTTGGATACACAAGACAAGAGTTAAATGGATAAGACCATGGACATAATGAGGGGAAATAGGAAAGGGACATGAGACACTGTTTAGTCAGCACACAAAAGATCCTTCACATAAACTGCAAACTTGCTTTGTGACTCCAGACCTTGTGAGAAGACGTCAACAGAATGAGAAAATAACGCTTTGCATTATCACATGTTTAGGTGCGTGTGCAGAGATGTGGATGTAGCCGATGAGTTAGCATCTTAAATACATCTTATTGTTCGGGGTGTGCATCCTGAATACATCCTTGAGAAGGATGGAACATTCCTCGCGCAGGAGGAAGGAAGGATAAGGCTGTAACGCACACACAAACACAGAGTGACGGTAAACGCCTGGGTTAAAGTGTGTGAACCGGAAATAGGTGCCCGTTTAGCCGGAGCCAGAAGACAGATTCAGAAGGTTCAGAGATCCGACCTGAAGACTTTCCCAGCTATATTCCCAGCTCTGTCACGGAAGTCTGCTCTCTGTCTGCAGCATCCTGGACACACTGCTCACCTCCTTCCACCGTAAAACACGCATATGTGTGTACGTGTGATTGATAACCAAGTATCCGTGCACACACACACACACACATACACACTGAGAACCAGATAACCCAGGGTGAGCCGTTGTGTAAGGAAAGGTTGTTCACAGCCAAAGTCAACACACGCTACTCTGACCTGAACATAACAGTCAGCGGCGGCATATACGAAGTTCCACTTTTCTGATCAGACAAAAATAATGCAACACAGAACGCAACTCAGCAATGATGCGACTAAACGAAAGGAACGCAGGACTTTTGATCCTCCAGTAAGTTTCTATAATGCGCGGTGCTGCAGGTGACGTGCTGCAGGTGACGTGGTGCAGGTGCGTGGTGCAGGTGTACTTGCATGGCTGTCGGAGGTCTGTATGGGGCTGAGGACGGGGGATCCTGCTGGACTGCAGAGCTCCGGGAAAGGATTGGGAATAGCCGGCAGGGAGGCCGGACGTAGCTGCTGCTCTGCCTTCAAGCACCTGCAGAGGGAGACAAATGCTCTTGTGACCCGCCAGAGACTTGCAACTGTGTACACGCATAAATGTGGATATAACGTAACCATGGAACCATATAGTACACATTCTTACCTAAAAGGTTAGTCTGAACACAAAAAAGATTACTAAAGCTTTGGATTAAAAAATATACTTGATTGTGGTTAAAAACACACTGCAAAAACTCAAAATCTTACCAAGTGTATTTTTCTAATTTCTAGTCAAAATATCTCATCACACTTAATTAAGACAAAATCAACTAAAGCATTAAATAGGAGCTTGTTTTTTAGACAATTAAGCACAATCAGCAAAAAATGTCAAAATGGAACAATAGCTTAATTCACTAAAAAAGTCTAAAGAAATCTCACTGAAATGTTACTAGGTGATTTTGTCTAATATTAAGTGTGATTTTTTTTGACAAGAAAGAGAAAATCACTTGGTAATTTTGGTTTTTGCAAAATTATTGACACACATCAGCAGAAATGATTACAAAGGAATTCAGATTTTAATTAAACTCTGCAACTCCAAATGTCATAACAAAGGGGCTGAATAACTAGGTGTGAAAAAATTAAGAAACCACAGCATTTTATAATTAATGGAAGACCGACTAAAACAAAAAAAAAAAAAGAAAAGAAAAAAAAGTAATTGGTTAAAGAGAAAAAAAAACTCTTAGGAGACCCACAAAACTTCTACTCTTTAGCTCCAATAAACAGAGACAGTATTAACTTTAAAAAAGCACTTACTTGCAATGTTATTCTCATGTTTAAAATACTTTTTGTAGGTATCTGCATGTTGTATCTGCATGTTTCTGAAACACTGACAGTCCAGAAAGTATGCTCACATTGTCTGCTACGTTGTCTGTTATTATGTTACTGTTATCTATTATGTCATGCCTGATATCTTGATATCTTGCACTTTATGTTTTGCGAGTTGTGATGTCTATATACATCTCAGTTGTATGTCTAAATTTTTAATTTGCACATTGGAGCCTTGAGAAATGCAATTTCAGTCTGCGTGCAATGTACTGTTGCAGTGCTTTGATTGACAATAAAGTTCACTCTGACTTTGTGCAACTCCATAAAAGGAGTTTAGCAATATTTACTGTCCACTCTCTCCTCATTCACGAACTTACTTGTTCGTAGCTACGAAACGTCGGAAACGACTAACATTTTCATGAATAATGAGACTTGTTAATCTCGTTAATTTCATGATTGAGGCCACATGGGTGGGAAAAAGTCACCTCGTGATCCTGTAGCTTGCAGTTATTGTTTGTTTTTATTATTTATTTATTTTTTTTATTGCTATTCTAACTTGCTGCTGTAACATTGTAAATTTCCCCATTGTGGGACAAATAAAGGAATATCTTATCTTATCTTATCTTAGAAGCACCTGCAGCAGTCCTGACGTTCTGTATGATGTGTACGTTAACCCCCGAGAGGAAATGACAAAGCTGTACAGAATTTAATCATCAGTCTTTCAAACTGTTGGATGAATTCTGGTCCACTCTTCTTTAAAATGCAAATTAAAAAATAAGGAAAAAAATAACATTTTTTTACTGCAAGCACAGAACGCCAGCTGTCTTCATGTTAAATATACGGAGGTTAAATCACCACAGAGGCCCCGGTGCAGTATGGGTACCTGACAGCCTGGATGTGCATGGGCTGAGAGTGTTTCAGCTTCTCCCTGGAGGGGGAAGATGGCGGCAGAGGCGGGGTGTGGCGGCGGTGAACGTGGCCGTGTCCCAGGTGACCGGCGTGATGGTGGTGATGGTGGTGGGGGGCGTGCACGTGGCCGTTGTTGAGGAGAAGGGCCGTGTCCGCCTGCGTCGAGTGAACGCTCTCCATGGAGGAGTTCATGTCATTCACCAGCTGCTCCAGGTCCACGTCGTCGTCTGTGGAGGCCGCTGGATGGCGGGATGGGGGGGGGGGGGGGGGGGGGGGGGGGGAATAAAAGACAGAGGAGGAAGACGGTGAGCAACAGAAAGACTTCCAACGACCGCTGCATCTTTTCCTTTTTCAGCCTCTAGCTTGCAACACCGCCGTGACCAACACCGGGAGTCTTTCCCCCAACAGCTGTCAAACAGAGGCTCTTATTCGTGCCATAAATGTTAAAGTTAACAGATTTTATGAGCTAAAATGGTGCTTGGGTGGCATCTTCTCTGGATTATAATTTTCTAGCAATGATGGGATGAAAAAATACTGTTTTGTTTTTGTTTTTTTTAAATGGAGCAGTGGCCCTCCACTCAGAGCTGTAGTAGATTTAACTTGTTAGAGGAAATATTAATGGAGAGCTGCATATCATCATTTATACTTTTACAAATTTACTGGAGACAAATGGGAATAACAGCTAAATCACTCTCACTTCTGACTTTTTAGAGGGAATCCTGTGTGAAAAACCTCCTGGTTCTAGAAGGGTTAATAGACGTCATACGCTACTTTGCTTTACTCTGAAAACAATTCAACGACTAAGTTAGATCCATAAGAGTTCTGCAACAGCAGTCCAAATGATACCTTTAAAAGTAGAGAGGATGCTGATACATTTAGATCAGTGGTCTCCGGTTTAATGTCAGGCTACATTTTAACAGACCGGTCTGTAAAACGTGTAACAGATAAATACAACAAAATAAAATGATACGACCGGCATAAAAATTGTAGTATTTTCTATACATTACAATAAACGTAAATCTGCCGTGTGTTCACGTGCAACTTTATTGGTAGCGTCCTCGTAACGTCGCACCAACAGAACATCTGTAACATCCTTCAGAAAAATACTTTCTGAAGATGTTTATTTTTTTAGTCATTTTTCCACGTGACAGAGAAACAGGTCTTAAAGTCTTGTCATGTGTGGGTTTTTTTTCTATTTTATTTACTGATTGATTGGTTTATTTTATCAGGTACTTTATGTGCATTTTTATTATTGCTATTTGTCTTGAGGTTATTTGATATTTGTTCTGAATTTTGTGTGTTTTTAATTGTAAAATAGTATATTTGGGTTTTTGATGGTATTTTATTTAATCTTAATGTACATTGTTTTTATTATCATGTAAAGCACTTTGTGTATGGAGCCCCATTTGGGTCATAATTCAATGAATAAATGAGTCTATTATTATGAAATACAGGTGTTTATTATCATGAAATACATATCCATTATTATGAAATGTTTCTCATTATTATGAAATACATGTTTATTATAATGAAATATATTTGTATTATTATTAAATCTTAAGTTTAATGCATAATAGTTTATTTCAGAAATGACTTTTTTTTTATCTAAGAATGAGTTTTTACATAATTGCTTCGTTTTTCATAAGAATGAGCTTTTACATAATAATGACATTTTGCCAGTGGGCGGGACCAGTGGTTGACCTGCATGCTCATAGGCTGATCCTTCTCCATGCAGTTGGTGGGGGACTAGCATCGAGCCTGTTAGCTAGCTCTCGGAGTAAGTCAGAAAAGTATCTTTCTCCTGTCGCCATGCCGTCAAAATCAAGTTTTTCCTACATTTCGCGCTACGTTTCTTAGTCGATGTCAACTTTTAACCGTAAACTGAGGTGCATTTTGCCACCTACTGGCCTGGAGTATAAACATTGCACCTCTCGCCCACTATTGATATTCACTGTTCTGTTGCTTATGCCTGAATGAAAGAGCAGCCCATCACATAAATGGCTCCGCCCTCTCTGCTGTGATTGACACACAAATCATTCTTATGAAAAACAAAACTATTATCATCATAATAGGAAATATTTCATAATAATAAATGCCTGTATTTCATAATAATAGACTAATTTATTCATTGAATCCATACCTGAGGGCATAAAAATCACTTTATATTTAAAGTTTGATTTGATGTGCTAAGACTAAGTCATAGACGTGTGTAATGGAGAGAATCTGGTCATTTTTCAAAATAAAACATGATTTAGACTTAGATAATAAATCAAACGGTAATAATGGAAGTGGTTTATTTTTTTTCTCTGCGGCCCGGTACCAGGGTTTTTGGGGACCACTGAATTAGAAGGGTACGCAACCAAAATGTTCAGCCAGGTCCCCAAAAAAAAAAAAAAAAAAAAAAAAAAAAATTTCTCCAGAACACGATTGCTCACGTGCATCATGTATCATAATGTGGGTGGTAACATGTTGCTAACGAGTCCGTCAGATCCAGATCCACATGATGATGAGATAAATCAAGACATTTATAATCATACAAATCACAATATGCATATGCATCAGATTAAATAAATGGAAAAAGATCAGTTTAACGACCACTTTCACCTAAACAAAAACACAATTCCATCACCAACTGCAGTTGAACCTGCAGCCGCTGCAGGACTGCAGCCTCTAAACATGGGCCACCTGCTTAAACCACAGAGATACGTAATTTTCTTCTTTTTTTTTTTTTTTTTTTTGCCGTCATCCAATACGGACTCTTTTTCAACCAATACCTTTTTTTCGTGCCTTCTCAGCTACTGAGCAGCATCCAGTGCTAACGTCACCTCCACCTCGAACTGCTTGCAGCTGTGCATCGAGCATGCACGAGAGAAGTGCACGTAACTACCATGGAAACAAGCAGAAGTCTGACTGAAATAGCAACAAATTACTTCCCTCAGCCCAAGTAAAATTATATTTTTGACATTCATCTCTGAACAACCGTTTATCATTAGCACAAAATGTATTAGCAAAAAATGGAAAATGCTGATTGACTGATCATTTACTACATCTTTAAGTAGTCGCACTGCAAAGGTTCATTCTCACATATACACAAATATTGTTATTGCATTAACTCATTAATTTATTAACACCGACATTTATTTTATCGCGCGTTAACGCATGTTGCTCACGTGCTTTTGTTTTGAAAAGTCTGTTACTGGCTGAAACGGAAGATAATTGGCAGGTTAACATGTGGAAAAGCTAAAACAGACATGGAGATGGTAAAGTTAAGGAACTTTTACGTGGACATTTTCATTTTAAAGTTCTCCCAGACGGAGGATTCAACAGAAACAAGGTTATTTGTAACAACTGACAAGTAAAAGTTTCTGCTGTTACCTCAGAAATTACCCGTTTTAATGTTCTGATTGTGGCTCAGGATTTTGTTGGTAGACTTTTTTTTTTTATATAAAAACAGAATGACATTAATGCCCTGGCAGTGGCAATAAGCTTTATTTTATTTGACATTTTTTAAGATGATATTTACACTAAATATGTGTTACTGACAAGTGCTGATGTTAAAAGTGTTTGAACAACAAATGTTATGACACTTTAGTTCATATGGCAGCAGAACATTTAAATAAAAGTGACCTTTACACTACTTTTGAATTCATTATTTGATTTTGCGTATACAATGTGATTATTCAGGGAAAATCATGCGATTAATCACGATTAAATATTTTAATCGTTGCCCAGCCCTAACAAATATATACACACACATATATATATATACAGAGAGAGAGAGAGAGAGACAGCGACTTCTCACTGTCATTATGCAATAGTGATTTTTTTTTTTAACTACAAAATGCAACAGTTGCATTTTTGTTTTACATAAAAGGACCTAATTGCACTTTGTCCCCAGAAGCCTGAACATCCTGCTCCCATCTCTGACCCCTAGACAGCTGTCAGAGATCAACAATTTCTGGTTTCCGTGGCCAGGGATCGCATGCACTCAGTGTTTTTTGGCATCTCCGAGGAATGAACTGGCCACTTGTGTATGGCATGTTTTGTTGTCAGATGCTAACCAGACTGCAACAGCATTCCAAGTCAAACTCGGTGGATGAGAGGGAGAAGGCATTTTCTTTCTATATGTCCTCTGGGTTCCCTGCGTTAAGCCAAGAGAGCAGCGTGGGCCAAGCCGGCCACAGGAGGAGGTAGAGGAATGTCAGCGAGACCGTCATTATCCTCTTAAAACTGCATCGGGCTACATTTTTATCTGAAACACCAGTAGCCTAAAAGATAAAGTGGTATTGCAACACTCACTAGAGGATCTAAAAACATTTCCAGAGCAGAGGATCTTCCCATTAGCTGGCATTAAACACCGTTTTAAGCACAGTTACTGTACTTGCCAAGCTGGTGATGAATTCATTTACAGCAAGTCTGCAGAAATTTAGACTTATTCCAACTCCAAACCTGAGCTTTTGCCATTCTAAACAGGTCGATAAAGACCTTTCAGTATTTTTAGTTGAGAAAATTACCATAATTAGGGCTTTTTGGTGCTGCAGATGAAATATCGAGATTGAGTTATAAAATCCTTGTAGGATTTTTGTTTATACAAGAATCCTCTTATATAGGTTATACACGCTCAGTGATGTCAGCCTTGCTGCCAGAGCTGTGGATAAAGATCACTTACCACCAGGTTGCAGCTGTAAACATCTGTCTCACTACCTGGCACCGTTTCCTGAATCTCTGCGCCTCTTTCACCTCTAAAGTTGAGCTGAATTCCCCCTTACAGCCTGACTTAAGCCTAATTTATTCTGCTGCGTAGCTGCTACGCACATACAGTCATGGAAAAAAATCATTAGACCACCATTTTTTCTTCTTCATTTTCTTGTTCATTTTAATACCTGGTACCACTAAACGTCATCATGTGACTAAAACAGACAGAAAAGAAAACACTGAATGCATAAAAGCAGTGTTTTTGGCAGTACAACGCCATAGCTATTGATGTAAAAACTTAAGTGATTTAGGTTATAATCAAGAAAACCATGGAAAATGGTAAGATATCAGCTCTAAAATAAAACTCTTATGAGCAATCTTTGTGGTTATCGTTATGTTTGTCCAAACAAATGTACCTTTAGTTGTACCAGGCATTAAAACGAACAAGAAACTGAAGAAAACAAGGGTGGTCTAATAATTTTTTCCATGACTGTATATTACGCACGGCCCCGACGCAGTCTCTGGCATTTATACTCGTGCATCGTTTACGTCCCACTGTTCCACTCATCAGTTCGCAGGATAGAAGTTCAGCATGTGAAGTTGCAGTTTTTATCTAGAAAGAGTCTGATTAAACTTTTCACATGCCGCCTGACCCTGATCCGTCCACTGGACTAGATCAGAACCTCCCTTTTCGAGGATAGGTCAACGAAATATGAAATGAACCCCTAGCTAAATCTGGTCAGTCTCAAGAAGTGTCTTAAGTCTTTTTTTTTTTTTTTTTTTTGGTCTTGGGCCTTGACGGGCTGCAGTCCCTGCAGTCAGATGGCCCACATCCAAAGAGTACCCCAAACGCTATACTTTACTATACTATACAGTCTAACTGCATGCTTCATCCAGCTGGCAGCGAGCCCAGGCTGCCTCAGTCATTCAACACCATTCTTCTTGGTTCCCAAAAAAAAAAAAAAAAAAAGGATTGGAGCTTGAGTAGGCTCTTTGACATTCAACATGGATTTCCTTTAAAACGGTTTCTCCCTTTGGTTGCGTTCAGTCTGTGAAA
Source organism: Hirundichthys speculiger (assembly GCA_018398805.1). Taxonomy (NCBI): domain Eukaryota; kingdom Metazoa; phylum Chordata; class Actinopteri; order Beloniformes; family Exocoetidae; genus Hirundichthys; species Hirundichthys speculiger. The sequence goes on from JAGFBZ010002135.1 coordinate 128,436, forward strand.
ACACGTACCTCAGCATTTGTGAGTCCTTGCATTGACTGAACATGTCACGGAAACACTTTTGCACATGGGAAACATTTGCTCTCTGGTTGGGTGTGAGATGGCTATCACAACCGAGTAGAGTGGAATCAGCGAAATCCGACACCTCTGTCTTTCACTATACTCACCTGAGGGACAGACAACCTCCCTCAGAGTCTTCTGAGGGTGAAGGAGCTCGTTTTTTGTTTTTACCTGCCTCGTACAAGACCTCACAGTCCACAATGGGTGCGTTTACATGGGTATTTAATTCCTCTTTAATTCAGAATTAAAGTTAAAGCCGAATAAAAGTTACCATGTAAACACTTAATTCCATATGAAAATGTCAATTCCGAATTAAACTTAATTCCGAAGTAAGTGGCTGGTTTATTCCCATTTTAATTCCGCATTAAGTAATTCCGCGGTCATGTAAAACACTCATTCCTCTTTAAATTAATTCCCGTCTTTCTGCGCATGCTAGTTCTCTTGCCCGTCTGTCGCCATGACGCTTATATTCCTGCAGCACGCAGTAAACGGTGTTCAAGAGCAGAGACGATTTATTTAATAAATAGCTTGGAGGAACTGGAAATAACTAAAAGAACAGATGGCAGGAAACATAAAAATTGTGAGCTTTTCAAAGTTGTAGCGGCCAGGTTAAATGAAGGAGGTTTCACAGATAGAGACGCCACCCAGGTCAAAAATAAGTGGAATGTTGTTGCTAACCAGTTAGCTAAGTTTGTTTTCTTCTGGTAGATGTAAAGACGCCCCCCCCCCCCCCCCCCATCCAATCAGAACCCTTCCCAACCCCCAGACCTAAAGCGGAGTTGGATAAAGCTGAACTAACGTGTTTTCCATGTAAACCTCAATTCGGAATTACTATTTCCATGTAAACTTGAAGGAAAATAGTTTAATTCGGAATTATTTAATTCCTAATTATTAATTCCGAATTAAAAAACATCATGTAACCGCAGCCAGTGTGACCACAAGTTGTTCCTGCCAGTTGACAAGCAATTTGGAGTTGCATGTTCGAAACGATACGAGCATCTTGGGAATTGTCATAGCTAGTTCACTTTGTTGTACTGGCATTGGTTCCTGGAACTTTCCACCCAGACAAGTGTCTAAGTAGACTCTCAGTTGGTAGTTAAAATCCTCTAGAGGCCTGGTGAAACTACCTCCACCGAAGGTCCAGCCATCTATCATCAATTCCCAGAAGTTCCACCAGCCCACTGGTCCAGCACTGGTTGACTTTAGCCTCTTTAAACATTGGTCCGAACAGATCTGATTTCTGGTGCCTCTTCTTAGAGTTCTCAGACTGTTCAAAATAGAGATCGACCGATTATCGGTCGGGCCGATTATCGGCGGCCGATTTTTGGAAATTTGACTTGTATCGGCATCGGCCTTTTTATAATCCGACCGACCGATATGAAGAAATCAATTTAAAACTGGGTTATTTCGGCTCAGATGCATCACGCCTCTCTCTCCTGCATTATTCACCCCATCCTCTGATTGGTTAAGCAGCAGAGGCGGAGCCTCCGAAGAAGAAGCTGTCATCACACACTTTGGAGAGTGAGAGGAAAAGTTTTCTTGTGTGAGAAGCTCCAGACAGAAAACACGTGTCAAAGGTAAATACAGAAAGCTCTTCTGAAATTGTAATAAACATCCAGAACTCTGCATCTCACAACTACTACTAACGTTACAGTGAGCAGCAGAATAACGTAAGAGCAGAGTAAACCTTAGCAGCAGCTATGCTAACTCGTATTACGTCCCAACATATCTGTGAATTATTTAAAAGAAGACTGCTGGTAATATCGACATGGAAACAGTCCATGATAGAAAAGCATGTGTGTGTGATTAAGAGAGAGCATAAAAAACTCAGTTCACTTGTTTTAGGGAGCGCTAAGGTGGAGGCTGCTTAGCTTTTACCATAAAATTAGTTCTTCGATCTGGCTCTAAACGCTCTGCAGACTATGTATTAGCAACGGGGAAAATACTTCGTACTTCCCGGACAGTAAGCCGTTACCTTTTCTCACGTTTTGAAGCCTACAGCTTATACAATGATGTGGCTAATGTATAGATTTCTACGGGGCCAGCTTCATGCCGTCAATACGTTTATCCTCGTCAGAATTAAATTACCGAACCGGTCACAGTGGACCAATGAAAACAATGAAACTGTTCGAATTAAATCAAACGCACTCGCACTAAATTCTTCAGATCAGTCATTTTGTGCTTCATGCACACACCCTCATCATGGAAAAAACACACAAAGGAATGTATATGATTTAGCTTTTATGTTAAAGGCAATCGATCTGTCGGTCAAAGAAGTAAACAGTTACTGCACGTATTTATTTTGAGATCCGAATATTCAGATCTTTATATTCAGGTGCGCTCAATAGGAAATCACGATATGTAATGTGGAGAATAGTATGTAGTTAAAGACACGTGAAAAACTCTACAACTCACGACTGCTAACGTTGCTATGAGCTTTCTGGTCCTATGATCTGAAAATGAACGGAAAGATGAGAGAAATGATTTATCTGAACAAACTGGTGGAACATTTTAAATACTGTGTGAGCTCATTAAAGCCCAAAAGGCTGTTTGTGTCCTGTCAGGAGTTTAATTGCACTCATAGCAACTATTATACTTTTTATGTAGCCTTTGTCATGTTAATCATTAATAATGTAGCAACACAGTTTTTGAATGACGGGGGTCCTTGTTGAAACTACTGCTGGGCAATATGACGATACATATCGTGAGGACGTGAAAAGTGTGTATCGTGCCATTTCTCTTCTATCGTTTCTAACCTAATTTTATCAATTATTACAGCAAATATGTAATTAAATTAACCTGCAACAATAAATTTGATAGAATCATATCTACTTCTACAAAGTAGCCTTTTATGTTTGCACTTTTATTCATGGTTAATGCCTTAAACAGAGTTCTCTTCAACCCTGATGTTTACTTTAGACACTTTATATTGGTTTGCAAACTTTGTACTACAAGGTTACAGATTTCAGAAAGTTGAAAAATAATTTGTGTTTATTTTTTATAGCTGAACTTCTGTGAAAAATGTGTCTTTCCTCTCAGAAACTGTTGTGCACTTTAAAAAAAAAATGTGAAAGCTACTGTACCTCTGTACCTACCTGTTTTTTGCTGCACTAAAATGTATGTTTGTGACAGTTCAGCTAAATGTCCTTTCAAAATAAAGTTGAAAAGTAAGCAATGAAATTTTTGTCAAACTTTTCAGAGAATAACTGAAAACATACTTTATTATGGTATATCGTGATATATATCGTTATCGTGATATAAAATAGTAGGGATGTCCCGATCACGTTTTTTGGGTCCCGATCCGATTCCGATCTTTAAATTTTGATGATCGGCCGATTTCCGATTTTTTCCGATCCGATTTCACTTCTCTTGAGTGGGCAAACAGAGTTTAATTTCCTATGCATTTTATTTCCTGTGTACATTAATAAATAGGCCTGCATCCAAGCTGAGATTAATAGCTTTTATCATCTCATAAAATAAACAATAACTTATTTAAACACTCTTCTTTCTTTCTTTTTGTTTGGGAGAATTATTATAAAACACATTTAGTTACAGAACAGTGACTGTTCAACAGTCTCAGTACTAAAGAACAAAGCACTTCATTTAAATAGCAGCAGGTGAACTTGGCTAGCAGTTTAAGGCAATGAAAACACTAGCAGAAGTCTTTGCAATCAATGAAATCACATCAGAATAAAAATAACATAAAATATTAACTTCATTCAAGACCCGCTGCACATGTTCGCGCACCTTTGTGTCCTTTGTCGTTCATGTAATGACGGGAACGAGGCTCGAGGTAATTAATGAGCCGGTTAAATGCCTTGTAAATGTGCTGGTCGTCCTCAGTAATACATTCCACGATTAGCTCGGTGATTTTTCTGTATTTCTCCGAGTCTTTCGGGAGTTTCTTTCTTTTAAAAGTTTCACAGAGCGTTTGCTGCCGTCGGCAGCACGGCACCTGACAGAAGGCTGCGGTGATCGGTGCTGCGTGCTTTTTTAAGGTTCTGATTAAATTGGTGGTGTTGTAAACTCTCTTCTTACTTACCCATCATGATATATCAGCCTTCCACACGTTGCAAGTCGCAGTCGAAGCGTCGGTCTTTGTAATTTTATAGCGCTGCCACACTGCTGACATTTTTGCTAAAGTTTAGCCTGACGCCGCCGGTCTTGAAACTTTTAAGGTGGATACAAGACAGCGCTGCTGGGAAACCTCATTTCAGTGCAAATTATTAAATGTATATAGTTTAAAAAATATTTTTGTTTGTGTAATATGATTACTTTATTAATTTGTGTTAATCAGGATCACTTTTTGAGGAAAAAAATAATGAAAAAAAGATCGGCGTGTTATAATAATGCTGATCGGCCGATCCGATCCACCTTAAATTTTTAAGATCGAAGGCCGATCCGATCAGGGGATCGGGATCGGGACATCCCTATAAAATAGTCCATATCGTGATATATGATTTTTTCTATATCGCCCAGCACTAGTTGAAACAGATGTTCAGGCCCTTCTGGAGCTATTATTTACTATTTGTGTGATTCAATAAACATCCTTTAGGCATTTCAATGAAGTTCAGTGCATTATTCAATTTTTTTACGCCAATATTCACAGTTTTACTGCAAATGAATATCGGCCCCAAATATCAGTTATCGGCCTCCTCTAACTACTAATAATTGGTATCGGACTTGAAAATCCCAGATCGGTCCATCTCTAGTTCAAAACATCAAAAACGTGCCCTTTTGAGTCAAAATCTCCTTCTGCATTTCAGTTTAAAAGATGACATAAAACAGTGGCCACATAATTTGGCCAATCAGTGGCCTGCTAAGCAATTTTGCTTAAGCGTTCCTTTCTGTTCAGTCGAGTAGTTTCACAGACTCCTTAAATTTCACTAGTTTCTTCACGCCAACCTAGCTACCTAATTACCTGGTAAAATTCAGAAGACTGGCCTACTTATTTCACATTTATCATAACAACTAAAAAGGGTATACATATTGATCCAAAATTTATATAGAATAAAAGGAAACTTCCCTTTTTTTGTAAATGTGACATTATTTCTAACTATATTACAGCAAGGAAATGCAAAATGTTGTTGAATAGGAACCATAAAATCTTTTTTAAAAAAAAAAAGCCTTTTATTACTTTTTTGCATGTGTGTGCTGGGGTGCTTTGGAGCGTCATGCATATCTTTGCGATCGACGATGATCAAATGCACATGTTCGTGTGCGCTGCGTAGTGCAGATAATGTCCCATTCTTGTCTGCAAGCGTGTTTTTGTGTGTGTTGTGTTTTGCTGTTCTTCTCAGTCTTGATCATTTGGACACCATATGCCACGAACAGGCTGGTTAGCGTTCCCAGAGTGCTGTAATTTCTTCCTACAGGAATGTTAAGAATTCTGTGTGTGTGCTGTTGGGCTGGTACTTACCGAGACACACACAACATTTCAGACAACTAATTCCTTTCCTAATGTAAGGCTGGCTTTATTAAAGAGATGTCTGTCCTGCTGGTACTTTTTCGTTCCTCATAAGTTGACAGTTCATATTAACTTGCTAGAAGTTAAAATTCAGAAACTTTATTAACAATAAATCATGAGTGTTGTCAGCATGTCTCTAAGTGGAGTTTCTTTGGAATTATAAAGTCTATTCTTTCAACATCATACAGGAGGCAATAAAAGGTAAGTCACTTAGCTTTGAGGGTCACTTATATTAAGCCTCTGAAAACCAAGGGAGGTCTTGTCTTTTACCGTGAATTTAATAAATTCACTAACTGACTTGAAGGAGCAAATCTGGAGGCCTTTTCACACAGGTTTTCAGATGGATGGACGGACAGATGGATAGATATAAATAAAATGTGTGTATGTGTGGATGCAGCATGTGGTTTGGCGTTGTCTTGCTGAAAATATGCAAATCCTTCCCTTAAAGAGGACGCAAATGTTGTGATCGGAGCCTACGGCATTTTCACGACGATAAGGCGCACCGGATTAAAAGGCGCAGTCTCAGTTATGGGCGCTATTTCTGTATTTAGCATACAGTCATGGAAAAAATGATTAGACCACCATTTTTTCTTCAGTTTCTTGTTCATTTTAATACCTGGTACCACTAAACGTCATCATGTGACTAAAACAGACAGAAAAGAAAACACTGAATGCATAAAAGCAGTGTTTTTGGCAGTACAACGCCATAGCTATTGATGTAAAAACTTAAGTGATTTAGGTTACAATCAAGAAAACCATGGAAAATGGTAAGATATCAGCTCTTAAATAAAACTCTTATGAGCAATCTTTGTGGTTATCGTTATGTTTGTCCAAACAAATGTACCTTTAGTTGTACCAGGCATTAAAATGAACAAGAAACTGAAGAAAACAAGGGTGGTCTAATAATTTTTTCCATGACTGTCAAAATATATGGCGCACCAGATTATAGGTGAAACATGCTAGTACCTCGGCTTAAAGCACGTACGCTAACGTGTTTATAAAAAGGCAGCAGGAGCAAAACTCAGTTTGGTTGTATTTTATTTAAGTATTTAACAATGTAATCACATTCTTTTTTTATTAGTCCTCATCTTCTGTATCTGAAGTGAACAGCTGGGCTCGTTCTCCATCGAACAGGTTCCCTCTCGTCACTCAGTCAGTCTCGTTGTCGTGAAGCTTCTCATTAATGATTCCGGCTTTGGCGAAAACTCCAACAACAGTTAGCCCAAGCATCCGCAATCCACTCACAAATTGTTGCGTAACTCGCCCGGCGCTGCCTCCCAGTCTTGGTAAAACTGTTGTGGACATTCTGGACATACCGACACCATACACCTACTGGGAGAACGCCTTTAGCGTCTTCTATCACGCCCACACTTCCCCCTTTAACGTTCTCACGCTGTCCTCTATCACGTCAGCCTTTCCTCGATATAAGCGGCGTGTTGGCAGGAAATGTCACTCAACGTTTACAGATTTTGAAGCTCAGTGCACACATAAGGCGCACCGCTTTATAAGGCGCCCCGGCCATTTTGAAGAAAGTTTAAGACTTTTAAAGTGCACCTTATAGACGTGAAAATACGGTACTTTAGCATTGATGGTACGTTTCCAAATGTGTAAGCTGCCCACATCATAGCCACTAATGCAACCCCGTACCATCAGAGGTGCAGGATTTTGAACTATCTGCTGATAACAAGCTGGATGGTTTCTCTCCTATTTAGTGTTGTTCTACAATTTTTAGATGCAGTTTGTCGCAGATTGTTAAACCTACACCCATCTTTACACCCGAGAGGCTCTGCCTCCCAGAAATGTTCCTTTTATATCCAATCATGTTACTGACCTGTTGCAAACTAACATAATTAGCCATCTGTTCCTCCATTTGTTTTTGCACCAATTACTTTTTCAGCCTTTTGCTGTCTTGTTCCAACTTTGAGATAATTCTCTTAGTTTTAACATCAGATAGGTTTTTTTTATGTTCTCTATGGTACAAAATATGGGTTTATGAGACAAATAATTGCATTGTTTTTATTTTACACAGCATACTGCAAAGAAGCTACACATCTATCCCGTCAGCCGTGAAGAGATAAATGCGTAGCTTCTTTGCTTTGGGTCTACATGATGTATACTCCACAGCATGGCAGTGGTACTTAATGGTTGTTTGAAGGTAGAAAATGACAAATTAATGATCTGCATTGCTGGTTTTGGCTTGTTGCTTTCTTAACTAGAAGCCTTCAAAAGCCCCAAATGCAATGCAGTACGACTGGTGCTGCCAACATGTAGATAAAAATAACAGTTTCCAGTTTCAGTACTGGGGTAGCTTCTATTGCCAATTGATTTAAACATTTTCAATGATATTTGGTGTTTTACTCAATGGTATAGACTAGATGTTTCACATCACAGGAACATTGCCCTGATCCCCCATGGAGAATCATGCCTGTTCAGTTCTGGGACCAATCCTTTTCACTTTATACATGTTGCCCTTGGGAAAAATTATCCAGAGCCATGGCATAAACTTTAATTGCGACACTGATGATACGCAGCTGTACTTATCTATGAAACCAGAGGAAACAAAACCTTTGGCTAAACTTCAAGAGCGTCTTAATGACATCAAGTCCTAGATGTCCTCTAACTTTCTGCTTCTAAACTCGGATAAAACAGAGATTATTGTCTTTGGTCCCAAACACCTGAGGGATGGATTAACTGGGTTTTACTGGCTTCCAGCACAGCTGTGAAAAACCTTGGAGTCATTTTTGATCAGGATGTGTCATTTAAGCAGCATATTAATCAGGTTTGTAAGGAGCATCCTCTCCCAGGGTGATGCTGAAAAATTAATCCACGTGTTTGTTAGCTCTAGACTGGATTACTGTAATGCGTTGTTAGCAGGATGTCCGAAAAGCTCGCTGAATAGCCTCCAACTGATCCAGAACGCAGCAGCGAGGGTGCTGACAGGAATCCGCAAGCGAGATCACATCTCTCCCGTGTTAGCCTCCCTCCATTGGCTTCCCGTGAAATTTAGAATTTAGTTTAAAATTCTGCTTCTCGCATATAAGGCCCTTAATGGCCTAGCTCCGCGCTATTTACAAGACCTGATAGCACGTTATGCTCCTAATAGAGCTCTCCGCTCTCAGAGTGCAGGATTAGTCGTCGTTCCTAGAATATCTAAAAGTAGGTTTGGAGGACGGGCCTTCTGCTACCAGACACCTTTTTTATGGAACCAGCTACCAGTTTGGGTTAAGGAGGCTGATACTATCTCCATTTTTAAAACTAAATTGAAAACATTTCTGTTCAGTAAAGCCTACAGTTAGTCTAAACTATAGTGTGTAGGGGCTAATAGTTATAGCTACAGTTAGTCTAAACTATAGTGTGTAGGGGCTAATAGTTATAGCTACAGTTAGTCTAAACTATAGTGTGTAGGGGCTAATAGTTATAGCTACAGTTAGTCTAAACTATAGTGTGTAGGGGCTAATAGTTATAGCTACAGTTAGTCTAAACTATAGTGTGTAGGGGCTAATAGTTATAGCTACAGTTAGTCTAAACTATAGTGTGTAGGGGCTAATAGTTATAGCTAGTTAGTCTAAACTATAGTGTGTAGGAGCTAATAGTTATAGCTACAGTTAGTCTAAACTATAGTGTGTAGGGGCTCATAGTTATAGCTACAGTTAGTCTAAACTATAGTGTGTAGATGCTAATAGTTATAGCTACAGTTAGTCTAAACTATAGTGTGTAGAGGCTAATAGTTATAGCTACAGTTGTAGGAGCTCAGACTAGAGTAGTAGAAAAACAAGAGCAACAAGAAGACGAATTAAGATTTCCAGCCGTTTGTTGCCCATGTCCAAAGCTTTTTGAGACGTGTTGCTGCCATCAAATTAAAAGTAAGCCAGTAATTTTAATGAAATACAAAAGCATCTCATTTTCAGAATCTAATGTTTTCTGTCTTCTCTTGTGAATAAACTAAGGGTATATATGGTTTGCAAATCGCTGCATTCTATGTACATTTTAAATAGCATACCAACTGTTTTATCTGAATTAAACTACATTTTAGAACCAGTGGTAAAGCAATTTACTTGTCTTGTTCCTGACTTACCAGCCTGTACTTCAGTCAGTACTGTTAGGCCCTGTTCAGACCTGGCATTGACATGTGTCCTGAGAAAGTGGCCAGTGCAGAGCAAGTGTTTACACCTGGCATTAAAATGTCTACTCAAATGCATCTTGAGTGATCAGTTTTGACTCTCCCGCTACGTATACAAATAAACATGCACATCATTTTCACTTGCGAACACCAGAAGTGTTGCTAAATTTTAATCACCAAAAAAAGAGCAGCTAAAAAAAAATAACTAGGTGTAACTCAGGTGGGGGGGCCAAATTTAAGACAAACAAGATCTGCCACAGACTATTGAACAAAATGATATGTACAGTACAAACAGCGTGCACACAACACCAGGAAAAATCCAATGCAAGCAAAGAAAAAAATTAAGCATAAAATAGTATTGTCGTCATTTAGGCGCAAATTGAAGTGAGTCATTGCCTAAACTTACATAATTAGCTTATTAGTATTCAAAAAACTGTTGTGTTCAGGCTACAAAGAGAACGTGGACACGTGTGGCCCAGACCAGCTTCATTAGCATTAGCACTGGCCGTTTGTGATTGGATCTCCGGGCATGCATTTTAATGCCAGGTCTAAACGGGGTCTCGGATTCCTGCTCATTATGTTTGAAAGAAAATTAGTATGCCCTTGACTTCTCCTTAATATAATTAATTATAATATTATAAAAGTGGGTCCTTCCTTTTTTGCTCTGATGGAGCAAATCTGATTACAGCAGAAGTTTCATATCACCAACATGTTTGATGGAAGCAGCAGCAGAAAATATTCCAAATAAAAGCAGCAAAGAAATGCTACACTGCAAAAATCAACAATCTAACCAAGTGTTCCAATCTTGTATCTAGCTAAAAAGTCTTTTTGATCTTGTTTTGAGAGTAATATACTATGCAAGCACAGAGTGTGCAAGATTACTAGTCTTGTTTTGAGGATATTTTTCTTATTTCAAGAAATCTTACTAAGTGTGATTATCTCACTGCACTGGCAGATTATTTCACTTACTTTTAGTCTGTATCTGCTCAAACCAAGTATTTATTTCTTATATTAAGACCATTAATTTTTGCAGTGTAGGGTTTTGTTTTTATATGCGCCACGTAGCTCCATAAAGTTTCATGTCATTCCCTTGATATCACTGTTAAGAGTGATTACCTTCCATTAGCTCTACCTCTACTATAAATTTCCTTCTACACTACTTAGGTTAGCCTACAGACGTCATCCTTTATATTTACACATGTACACCATATTTACTGAACTGCCACATAAGCGCACGGCAGCCCGACATTAGCAGAGCAAATAAATATGACAAACAATACGGGGGAAGGTCTCCTTCAGGTCAGCTACTTGTAAGATTTGCTACAATGACCGGAGGGATTTATGATGGGTGTGCATGTCGGAGAGAATAACCTCTCCGTCTGAAAAGCAGAGTCTGCAGAAATTGTTTCCTAGATGGGCTGGATGCCTGACAAGGAGGAACTTCAAGGAAGTCAAAAAGAGCATTACGTGGGTTTGCAGCAGGAAGATCCCATAAATCCCAGGAAGACACGTATGAACAAGGGAGAGGCTTATGAGATTACTTTCATACATACACACACACACATATATATAGTTGCATTATTTCCCTGATTAATCACGATTAATCGCATTGTATACGCAAAATCAAATAATGAATTCAAAAGTAGTGTAAAGGTCACTTTTATTTAAATGTTCTGCTGCCATATGAACTAAAGTGTCATAACATTTGTTGTTCAAACACTTTTAACGTCAGCACTTGTCAGTAACACATATTTAGTGTAAATCTCATCTTAAAAAATGTCAAATAAAATAAAGATTATTGCCATTGCCAGGGCATTAATGTCATCCTGTTTTTTTTTTATAAAAAATAAAAAAAGTTGACTAACTAAATGATTGTGTCTCAGCACAATCAGAACATTAAAACAGGTAATTTCTGAGGTAACAGCAGAAACTTTTAACGGGGAGTTCAACTTGTCAGTAGTTACAAATAACCTTGTTTCTGTTGAATCCTCCGTCTGGGAGAACTTTAAAATGAAAATGTCCATGTTAGAGTTCAGTAACTTTACCAATCTGTGTATCATTCATTCTTTCCATTTTCAACTGTCAATCAAAAATTTAAAAAAAAATTAAAAAGTGACATTTTATCTGTCTTTTAATCTAACAAAAAAAATGAAGAAAAAAAAGCCTGTTTTTTAATATTTCAGTTTTAGACTTGGATCAAAAATATGTAATTAAAAAACAGGCCACAGAACTGGATTAGTTTTATAATGGAGGACTGGACTTTCTGTTGTCATTACACATCTGAGCCACTAGATGGAGCCGCACTGCAGTAACCAGCTAGAGAACAGCAGGACAGTGAACACATGGAGCAGATCTGATGGAACATGGAGGAATGACCACAAACGTTTGGTTGCAGTCCAGAATTTTTTTTCAGACAGAATTGTTAATATTTCTACCTGAGTTGCTACCTGAACTGTAAAGTTCACGGATTTTTACCGTTCTCTATGTCTGTTTTAGCTTTTGTTCACCTGCCAATTATCTTCCGGTTCCGCAGCAGCCAGTAACACTTTTCAAAACTTTTCAGGTGTTTTTATATTTGTTTTGATATCTTGATATTTATTTAAATAGAAGAACAGAAGTACTTAATCCCCTTTTTTTTTTTTTTTAAGAGACAAGAAGGAAAGGGGAAAAAAAAAGAGAGAGTTTTGTTATGTTTGTGGTGCATGGGGGGGGTGAAGGTAATGGGAGGATAACTTTGCGACTTTGGGGTGTGTGACGGCTTTTATTTTGTTTTAATAAAAACAAAATAATGTTTTTATTTTTTTATCATTATTATGTTTTTTTTATCATTATTATTATTTTATCATTTTTATTTTTTTATGTAAAGCACTTTGTTTTGCCTAAGGGCATGAAAAGCGCTCTATAAATAAAGTTTGATTTGAAAACAAAAGCATGTGAGCAACACGCGTTAACGCACGATAAAATAAATGTTGGTGTTAATAAATTAATGCGCATATATATACATATACATACATACACACATATACATATATATATACACACATATATATATATATATATATATATATATATACACATATATATACATATACATATATATATACATATACATATATATATATACACACAGACACACACACACACACACATATATATATATATATATATATATATGTATATAAATAAAAGGGATGCACATGGTTAACCGTTTAACCCTTTAACCGATAACAGTAACTCTAACCGATTAATACTAACGGTCAATTTGGTTTTTAAGCTACGTAATTCAATCAACTCATGGGGGCGTGTCGACAGGTGCAACAGGCCTCTGATTGGTCAATTCTACATCGGCTTAGAAAAGAGCGCGTCATCGAAGAATGAGGAAGTACCCACATCTGTACGATTCTGGTTCTCCACACTACAAAGACAGCACATATTCTAGTAATTTATGGAGGGAGATAGCGATGAATGTGGGTCTGGATACGGCCGAGACGGTGAGGAAGTGGAAAAACGCAAGAGATAAGTTTAGTAAGTTTAGCTAATGCGTTGTGGCGTGGAATAACATAGCGGAGACCGCGCTAGTATAAATCAAAAGTGACGGCAGCATCTCTGCGACAAGCTGACGGCGACACATTGCCGCGAGAGTAAACACTGGGAAGGAAGGTGTAGTAACGTTTGTAAGGAAGCACATGAGCACTAAGAAGATATAGGAGGAAATACAACGCTACCAAGCAGACCAATCACATCCGTTGTGGTCAGACTACAGTGAAGGTTAAAGCATGGGGTTCCTCGCTACAGTGGAGATGTCAGTAGTTTGATGCAAAAGCAGGAACCATGCCTCGGATCTCTCTGGAAGGTAAGTCTAGAATAAATTGTTTTGTGTCTAGGGCTGTCCTGATCCGATATTGATATCAGATATCGGTCCGATATCAGCCAAAAAGAATATTGGATAATATCGGACATCATGTAAAGTCTCTGATATTAACACTCTGATAAAAAGGAAATATAGTATCGACACAGCCCCATTTGTGTCATGGACTATAAAAGCTATGACATGTTTGACTAAAATTGCCTTGTCTAACATCACGAGTGACTAATGTGCATAAACATACTGTGGGGGTGCAGAGGAAATACTTCAGGTACACTGTGCAAAATGGGGTTAGGGCAGTGGTGCCCCTGGTACCCCTAAATCACAGATGTCATGTCTTTATAATTCTGTTCTGTTCACAGCAGCCAAATTTAGGACACAAACATAAATTTGGACACAAATTTTATAACCCTTAAAGCGGCATGTTATGAGAGAGCATACAGAGCTCTTTAAATTACACCAAAAATACTTGAATGTTAATTATAATCTCAATTACTGACCTTTACGCCACCTGCAGTTTGGCCAGAAACTTTGGACAATCTTCAGTCAAAGGTTTGTGCAATGATTGACTCACTGTTCGAGACAGTAATGCATCTCGCCACAAAGCAGAGCGCTAAAACTTTTCTACTCAATAATACGGCCGGCAAACAGGGTGGACCTCAATCTTATTTAAGATTTACGGCTCAAACATGAAAGGAGAAGATTCATGGCGAGCTCATTATTGTTTCTCCATGCCTTCAGGAATTCAAGCCGTCATAAAAGCCAGAGGAGGTGGAGATAAGTGCTAAATGTGATTTTTGTGGTTCATGGTTGCATAACTGTTTTCTCCTCAATCAGAAAAAAAAAAATGCTGAAAATATATCAATTTCAATTCACTTTGAATTATGCTTTACAAAGCCAAAAATGTTCAGCTATTAAATATTTTCATGTGATCATATCTACAAATTTAAACAGCTAAATGAACATTATCCTGGATGGACAGCGCGGACGCTCAGATGCTCTTTAACCACACCCTGACTGGTTAGAGCCCCCCCCCTCCCCCCCCCGACCACCACCACCCCACCCAAACACAACCCCCACCCCTCTTTATGAGTCCCCTTTAATCACGATATTCCACATAGTCCCACTGATGTAATTCAATAAATCTGGCGAAGGCTGGATTTCAAAAAAAGGCGAGCGGGTTACCATGGTGATGCATCAAAGCTTGACTGGAGGAGCGTTGAAAGTCCGAAACGATCAGCTCCTCAGGCCTGCGAGAGGACGCGTGCTCCATCCTTTCCTGTTAAAAACAAAAGAATAATTTTCCGAAATGCGAAATTCAAGTGCTATTCGTGTTCAAGATGTTCCATATTTTGATGGAAGGTAAGACAACGTTTTATCTCCAGAGTTCGGACCGTCAGATAAAAGGTTGAAGCAACATCAGATCACATCTTCCCCAAACTATCAAGACACTTCCACTGACATTTTCACAAATGAAACACATCATATTGTTTTGGGGTTTTTTTTGAGTGTCTACGAATATTTGTTGATAAATAAAACGATTCACTAAATCTCACGCACACTGAAACAATCTCTAACTCCTAGAAACAAACTGTCATGTTCCTCGTCGTTTAATCTGAAGCAGCTTTGAGGCGAGGAGCCTGCAGAGGAGAAACTGAGGGAAAAAAGCCAAATTCTAAATCTCCCATTTTCCAGGAAAAAGAGGAACGTGGAAGCGTTGCTTCCAGGAACTGCTCGTGGCCAGAGGTTACACTGTGCGTGCACGCACATACACACCCACTCACAACTCCCCTCTGTGCTTCGAAAACATCCACAAATGCCCCGAGTGAGATTTATAGCCCTGAAAAGAGACGCCAAAAGCTTTCCAAGGAAGGCAGCTTGGCTGCAGCGCCTGTAAACTGACGGCTAAAGCTTTGGAACGACAACTTAGTCGCTAAAGTCACACTGAAACACAGTCACCGAGCTGTGTTATTAAAATATGAATAAAAAGTATGCAAAGGCATACTCAACAGTTTAAGATTTCTGTTGCTAAAGACAGGGGTGTCAACGGGAAATTGGAAAAAACTCTGAAGCGGGGGGGGGTGGGGGGGGCGTTTGGGAAAATTTTGAGTGACTAGTGATTCAGTCACTGATGAACTTCAACAGTAAAAACATCACTGACAAGATACATGGATCCAAAACTTTAGTAAGCAGTTATAGAAATATAGCATGTTTAAATTCAACATGTCTTTTTTTTTGATGCCTGTAACTCTGAACATTAGCTTTCTTAATTTTTTTTAATCACAAAAAGCTCTAAACACTGAATAACTAATACTTCAGGCATGAAAATCCCCCACCTTTCGGCGAAATTTGCCATTTTGAAGTCAAAAAGAGAGACCGACGTGAATCATGTAGATCCGAGGAGTTTTCTATTTTGAGGGGGGGGGTCGGAGTCGGGAGATTTTTTTTTTAATTTAATGATCATATAATTGCCCTAATATGTAAACTGAGCACTTCAGAAATCGGCAATTTAAATGTACTTGGAGGTTACATTGCTAAGCGAGACGAAACAGGACCACGCCGGTGACGAGGCAGACGAGCTTTCGTTTCCTAGCTACATTTACCAGTGGTGAGAAGCGCTGTATATTTCATCCGCGTTGTCTAACAATAAATAAGTACAATGAGGAATAAACATCTCTCCTGTGAATTTAAAGCTAATAATCATCCATCCAAACAAGAAAGGGAGAAGTAATATCAGAAAATATGAGCTTCGGGCTACTTTGACAGTTGATCTGGCTGTGATAGCGGCTGGATTGTCAACGGGCTCATTGCGCATGCTCTGGTCTCAATCACTCAATCAACCAATCGCAATCGAGAATTCACGTCACGTTGGTGGAGGGTACCCCCCCCCCCCCCCCCCCCCCCCCCCCCCCCCCCCCCCCTCGAAAATATTAAACCGGATTTGCACGTATCTCAAAAATGACCCCCAGGATGGAAAAAAACTCTGAAATCAGCGAATCCGCGGAGAATTGACACCCCTGTAAAGATCACTAATGGGTCTTTTCTTCATGAGCTCTGATGAACTTTCTGACTTAAAGTTTTCTTTACAACATTGATTTGGTGGATCGAAGTTTGCAGCCGTTCAGATCTCTTAAGGTCCAGTCAGCATTTCAACTGGGGTGATGTGTGAACTTTGGCCTAAAGAAAAACTTTTTTTCACTAATTTTGTTGCATATTTGCTCGTATGTTTGTGATCGCTGTCCTGTTGCGTGATTATCTGTCAGACAGATATACTCATATTTAAATCTAGAATAATTTGCTTTAAAGGGGAGTTTTTAGGCAACTCAATGCACCAAAGTTGTGCGGCTGCAACACAAGCCCAGATCATCAGCCTGCCACCACCATGCTTGACAGTTGATTTGAGGCATTTGTGCTGCCGTGTTGTTTAACGCTGTGCACTTTGAGCATTTTTAGAGCGACTACATTATTAGAAGTCGCGGGGTAATTCACTATTTGCAGCTTTCTTGAATTTTAGTCACTAACTTTTTGTCCTGAATTATATGGTCTAACAGTGGATCTCTTGTTCTTAAAAGTCCTCTAGAACCCCCCCCCAACAGTCAACATAATCTACTTTTTTTTTTTTTTAAATAATGATTGATTTACGCTTCTGCGTTAAATCGACATCATAGCTACACCATATGTGTGAACGCTACGTAGCCTGATGTGGACTGCAAGAAACGCAATCAGCGTTGCCAGGAGGATTATCGTAGACTCAAAACTATCGTATTTTGAGGGAAATTATCGTACATCTGTCATAACTAAAATAACAACCCCAATGATGCGCTATAGTCAAATATAATTACTCTAGTGATAAAAAGCATCCCACAGCTCACAGTTTCGAGGTGTCAGTACTGAATGGGTTAACGGCACCACATCAGCCTCAACTCACAGTTGCGTCAGACTAATGTGTCCCCCAGAAACAAATGAGAGGTGGGAACTAAAAGCCAAATAATGAGACCTGGAGGCGATTTGAGACTAATTTTTCCCTTGCTTTTTCTCTTCTGCTTAAACAGTTTAAATCTCGCTCGCTCGACTTCCTGATCTGGTCCTGACTGTGAGCGTCTCGTGGGACGAAGCTGACCATTCGGCCTATCGGGCTTGTTGTTCTGAGACACGCTCAGCAAAGCACGATTGGCTGGAAACATGTCACATGGGATCAGATGCCTTCAGGGTTCACAAAAAACTCTCCGGCAGGCAATAATTTTTAAACGGTCAAATTATCGTACATTTGGCCTTTTTTTGGATTATTGATCGTACATCGTACAGATTATCGTACAAATAAATACGATAATTATCGTACACCTGGCAACGCTGAACGCAACAGGTCGATTCGTTCTTCTTTGTCTTCCAATTTCCCATCATTACTTCTTCTTTATCGTCATCTTCAAGTTGGGTAGAACAATAGTTTTCTACAGTGTCTTTAAAAACGACTGATGCTCAACATTCATCAGCACCAAGTCGCGTAAAAATGAACTTTGTTTGCTCTGCTGCTGTCTGAGCTACATGTAGGAAGTAAACGAAAGGAAACTTGGCACTACGAGCTACAGCGCAACATAGCGCTGGGCGATATGACGATACATATCGTGGGGACGATAGAAAAGTGTGTATTGTGCCATTTCTCTTCTATCGTTTCTAACCTAATTTTATCAATTATTACAGCAAATATGTAATTAAATAACCTGCAACGATAAATTTGATAGAATCATATCTACTTCTACAAAGTAGCCTTTTATGTTTGCACTTTTATTCATGGTTAATGCCTTAAACAGAGTTCTCTTCAACCCTGATGTTTACTTTAGACACTTTATATTGGTTTGCAAACTTTGCACTACAAGGTTACAGATTTCAGAAAGTTGAAAAAATAATTTGTGTTTATTTTTTATAGCTGAACTTCAGTGCAAAAATGTGTTTTTCCTCTCAGAAACTGTTGTGCACTTTAAAAAAAATGTGAAAGCTACTGTACCTCTGTACCTACCTGTTTTTGCTGCACTAAAATGTATGTTTGTGACAGTTCAGCTAAATGTCCTTTCAAAATAAAGTTGAAAAGTAAGCAATGAAATTTTTTTAAAACTTTTCAGAGAATAACTGAAAACATACTTTATTATGGTATATCGTGATATATATCGTTATCGTGATATAAAACAGTCCATATCGTGATATATGATTTTTTTCCATATCGCAACATAAGAACCCGCACTGCCATCTAGCGGTTGGTGGTGGAAAAACAATAACGCACAAGCATAAACGCCATAGACAGTTCAGGGGAGATCTATAACCTACGCGTGAAGGTGCTACGCAGAAGCATAAATCAGCCTTAAAGCAGGAACGACTGAACTGTCACTGATCTCTGAAGACATGCAGACAGAGGAACTGTAGTCCAGGTTCTCAGAGCAGACATGTTCAGGAACATATGGTACTAATACTTATCCTGGAGGGAGAGTCATTTAATACCCAATTCTTTCTGCTTATCTGGACAACTACAGGCATAATTCATGGACCGTGTCTCTTTTAGTGCTGTGTAATACTCGCGCAAGCACATTTACAAACGTAAACTCGTACACGGGGAGGTAGATGTTTAACGAGGGATGAAAGGCTACTCAATCTGAAATATCTATGGCACAGAACCAAAGATGTGACTAAGACACAGGCTGGAGTAGCGCCCAGATTCCCAAACATGTTCAGCTTTATGTATATACATCAAACAAAGAGCTCATTTGCTCCTTATCTATACACACACTAACCTACAGAGAAACCCCACATGTGTGTGTGTGTGCACGCACACGTTAGTTAGTTAGTTAGTTAGTTAGTTAGTTTAAGTTGATTTCAGTCAACCTTTCAAGGCAAACAAGGAAGAGACAAAAAAAAATTACAATTTGACTGAAAAAGGCTCAGGCAGAAGCAAAGCTTATTAATGCCCGCCTACTATACAACTTAAGCTACACAATATATAGTGTCAAGTGGGAAGAAAAAAGAAAAAGAAAAAAACAAACAAAAAAAAAACAAACAAAAAAAAAACATATAATATATACATATACTGTACATACACTTGCATACATACATGTACACACATAGATGCATATACATACACATACATATCTCTTTTCCCCTTTTTTCAATTACAGCCATAACTCCCAAATATAAATGCACATAATGATTTTTTGAACATAACAAAGGAAGTACATTGCTTAAGTTTAAGATCAACACTATTCCACAGCTGGACCCCTATAAAAGAAATACATCTTCTTTTAACTTCTTTCATCGCTTTTGGTAACAAAAATCTGCATCCATCTCTTAACTCATATTTACTCTCAGACGCTATGAAAAACGTAACGCACGCCGTCTCTTGTCAACAGTTTCACACTAGAACACGTGGCAACGTTGCAACCCGTTTCTTTAAGATTTTTTTTCTACCAGATGCAGGCTGGAGGAATGTTGTTTTCTACCGAGACTCAATTCACTATTCACAGCAGTCGTACTGGTGCAAAAACCCTTTTCCTGGAAGTTACCAGGAACCAATATAACTTAATATCGGTTCCACGGGGGCTCAGCGGTCCCATCTGAGCTCATGTTTGTACGAGGCAGCTGAGGCTACGTCACCTCCGTCGTCCCTTCGGTCCCAGTGAGACGTCACGCCATGCTTTCACGCCCGTCACACCAAGCCCACGGCTTGTTACTGTTGTTTGTTTAGCACGCTATTTATAGACCTCCACAATACTATTTAGCCAAATACTTTAGGTTAGCGGAGGGTTGGAGAGGAGAAAATCCAGGCTGGAACAAAAGGCTCATTCTGCAGCAGTTGGACCCTGGAAGTAGGTCTGTTGTGTTGCAGAGACGCCATATTTCACTGAACTGGGCACCTCAGTGCACGTATGTCGACCAATGAAGGCTGTCCTCGAAGCCTTAAGATATTTGAAACAAACTAACAGCTTATATTTCTGTCAACCGTACTTTTCCAATCAGAAGTTTTCCAGGAAAAGAAAGCTTTAATAACTTTAGGCCTACAGGGATAGCTTTAGCACTGCTCGGTATCGGTTCTCCTAATAATAATAATACTGCATTATACAGGAGATATTTCCACTTCTGGCTGTTTTGAATGTTGTGGGACGTGCTAACAGCTTGCTAACAGCTGGCTAACAGCTCGATTCAAAACCATTTCCAAGTGTTCATGCAGGTTCAGCTCTGTATTTCTGGAAGGAGTTAAAGGGTTGGTTGGACTTTGTTGGAGGGTACCTTGTTCTTTGACAACACAGATCTTGAAGATCACTTCCAGTTGTGGTTTTTTTTTTTCCGTCCTGTTTCAAAGCTGAGATGTGAGGAGAGAAACTTCTCAAGAGTGAAGGTTAACGGATGTCACTGTGATGACATTTGGCGAGATGAAAGATCCCAACATTTTTTTTTTTTTTTTACCAAAGGTAGTCTAACCTTTTAAACAATGCTAGCTATGTCTATTTACATTAAGCAAACAAACCGTGCATTTACATGGGAAGTTTAATTTCTCTTTAATTCAGAATTAAAGTTAAATCCGATTTAAAATGATTAAAAATTGCCATGTAAACACCTAATTCCGAATGAAAATGTCCATTCCGAATTAAACTTAATTCCAAAGTAAGTTGCTGGTTTATTCCGATTTTAATTCCGAATAAAATAATTCCGTGGTCATGTTTACACTCATTCCTGTTTAAATTAATTCCCGTCTTTCTGCGCATGCTAGTTCTCTTGCCCGTCTGTCACGATGACGCTTATATTCCGCGCTGGGCTTGTTTTCAAAACAAAGTTTCAAGATGGCAGCACGCAGTAAACGGTGTTCAAGAGCAGAGACGATTTATTTAATAAATAACTTGGATGAACTGGAAATAATTAAAAGAACAGATGGCAGGAAACATAAAAATTGTGAGCTTTTCAAAGTTGTAGCGGCCAGGTTAAATGAAGGAGGTTTCACAGATAGAGACGCCACCCAGGTCAAAAATAAGTGGAATGTTATTGCTAACCGAGTAAGTTTTTTTTTTCTTTCTTCCGGTAGACGTTAAATACGTAAAGACGTCCGCCCCCCCCCCCCATCCAATCAGAACCCTTCCCAACCCCCCAGACCTCAAGCAGAATTGGATAAAGCCGATCAAACGTGTTTTCCATGTAAACCTCAATTCGGAATTACTATTTCCCATGTAAACTCAAAGGAAAAAATAGTTTAATTCTGAATTATTTTTAATTCGGAATTATTAATTCCAAATTAAAAAACATCATGATTTTTTTCCCATTAGCATTCTCTGAACAGAATTACTACCATGTTTAAATGGATCCGCTTCAAGTGAGGTCTACAAGTATTGGCACGGGGCCATTTTTTGTATGATTTCTGCGTTCATACGCCGCCATAATAGAACCAAACTGTACAGATACTGACTGGAGAGTAAAAATAATGGGGGCCGACCTTCCCTCCATCCAGGAACCGGACCTGTCCAGGGTCAGCGAACATCTCTGCACACAAGCTATTCAAACTTGGCAAATAAAGATGATTCCGATTCTTTAATCTATGTTTCACGAAGATTTAGCATTTCTTGTTAGAAATTACAACCATCCTGTTTTTGAGATTCTTGCTCAAAAATGATATGGCTGATTTAAAATGAGTACATCTCAGCCGCTACAAGGCGTATTTCAATACATTTGGTATCAAAATAAAGGGAACACTTGTGAGATTACGACAGAAGTATAAAAATTAAGCATCTATTTTACCAGACGAACCAACTGGGGCTCTCAGAAGGCTCAGCGTTGATCAATCACAGCAACAGTCTTTGAAACTGTTCAAGCAAACACCACGTGGGTCACCACAGGCATCGTCCAATCAGAACGAAGCAGGGAAAGTAATCCACAGTTTCAGGTCTTGTTCGTTCCCAGCAGCAGGAGTTATGCACTGGAATGTGATTTATGACAGTGAAACATCAAAATGTGAGAGCGACTTCAGACTTGGGCTGGAAAAACTCAAGCAGCAGCCAAATCAGTGAGTTTTTGTCCAATATTGTATCGTTGTGAATCTGTGAGTCTGAGCTCTCACGTGCTAGCAGCGCTCTGTTGGGGTCACATGACAGGCGGACGCCTAACATCAACGTAAGTCAAGAACACTCCAGAGAAAGTTGGCGTGTCAATGCTTGACGCTTTCGCGGATGTAAATAGTGCGAACAACTGGTTACATTCAAGAAAAGGAAAGACAGACTACACTCAGATAGAAAACATCTGTTCTGTAATCCGACTCTTGGACAGGATTAAACCCAAATAAACTTGCATCAAAATGATGGAAAAGAAACAGCTCATGAGCCAAAGCGTACAGCATCACCTGTCAAAGGTGATGGAGGACGTATTATGGTGTGGGCAGGTGTGGCTGCCAGTGGAACGACTCACAGGTGATGTGACTGCTGACAGAAGAACCAGGATAGATTTTGAGACGTGTCAGGTGATACTGTAAATAAAAATATTTTCTTCCAAGTATTAAAAACTAGGGGTGCACGATAATTATCGACCAGATAACTATTGGGCCGATAACAGGAAATTATGACGTCATTCCGATAAGTCCGATATCACGACGAATAGCCCCGATAACATTTATATTTTTGTCAACACAGCAGTGTCTCGCTCCCTCTGAGCCTTGAATGACCTGCAGTGAATGTTATGTTCAAGTGACGTCGGCATAATCAGAAAAACGATTACTCAATCAGGAAAATCAAGAATACCCCCTCATGCCAGAAAACAACTCGTTAACTCGGTCATAATTTTGGTAGTTGCTGACTTTAATTGATATTCACAGTATTTTCACATATGTTACGTATAAAAAATAGAAAAAATAGATAAGGCCAAAAGAACGACTAGCAAACGAGGGAACGGAGGAATTTACGTTACACTTTGAATGCAGCATTGCGACACAGTGCGCTGATTTAAAAAAAACAAAAAAAAAACATGGCGGCTCTATGGTGGAACTCTGTTAAAGGTTTTGAAGAAGATAGTTCACTGGTTATTTGTGACAAATGCTCCAAGCGAAGGAGGGAAAAATAGCACAAGCTTTAATACGTAAAACCCAATTAGCTATCTGAAACATAACCATCGCTTCCATGAAGTTTTGAAATTGCGCTAACGTGAGCTAACGTGCGCTAACGTGAGCTAGCCAGCAGCAAGTCTCCTCTCCTCTCATCTAAAGCTTCCATGAGAATAAAAAAAAAAACAAAAAACTACCGAATTTCATTTACTTCAATTAAAGGCATTCATTTGAATGGAACCACGAGCCAAAATCCTTTTTAAATGTATTTTTTTGTTACTATAGAGTGCATTTTTTCAGTTTATTTACACAGATAAAGTCTAACTTGTGTCAGTACGTTATGACCTGTGTATTATTTTTTATTGTTATTTAGGAATGCATTTTTTTTTCAGTTAGTAATTCTGATGCATGTATTTCCATCAGTTCAAGGAGCCTTTATTTTTTTATATCAGTCAGTAATGAACCTTATTTAAGTTGATGTGAGATATTAAATAGGTTTGTTTGATAGATTTAAGAAAATGTTTGAGAGGCTTCACAATAGTTTTTCACTGAAAAAAAAAAAAATCTGTTCATTTAAAGAGTCCAAAACTGATTTTGGTTTTGTTCATAGTATAGATGTAATGATCTTAGGTATATGTGTGTGTTATCGGTTATTGGTATCGGTTTTAAAAAACAGTTATCGTGCATCCCTATTAAAAACCATGGTTATATTTACAATTATATCACTTTGTGCTCTTAATAAGTGAGGTACTTTGCTCCAAATGTCTGAAATTCCTAAATAGTAAATACAATGTTTTCGTGAACACTTTGATCAGATCTCGATTGTGATATTTCAAATCAATCGTGGTGATATATTAAGGCAAAAAAAAACAAAATAAAAACGAACCATCCAAATATCTCTGGACCTAAATGCACGTGCGGTCAAACGCACAAAAAAAATATGTTGCGTAAAAGATTTACCTGGTAGTTTGAGTGACGTAAGAAGTAGTCAGGGCATCCCGCTAAGGCCATGATGTTCCCTCCTGCAGGGGACCCTCTGGTATGATCAGCACCCTAATCAATAAAGGAGGGACACAGCAGAGAAATGACAGGATGAAAAAAAAAAAGAGCAAATAATCACAGGAGGCACAACAGCATGAGGAAAGACGTTTCCAGAAGGATTCTTGGTCTTAAAAAAATAGAAGTTTAACATTTCTAACTTGCACTCTAAACATCAATCCAAAATCAATTTAGTAATATTTTCTGCATATCATTCAACTGTGATAAAGCCAGTATCCAATTTCTCACAGGACTGGGACTGAAACCCGACACCAGGCTCACACCAAAACAGAAAACAATGCCTGCATGTGCAACTGAACGTACACGCATGGATAAACTCGCACACAGTGAATCCAGTGTAAACACGGCCATTATGTACCA
Source organism: Hirundichthys speculiger (assembly GCA_018398805.1). Taxonomy (NCBI): domain Eukaryota; kingdom Metazoa; phylum Chordata; class Actinopteri; order Beloniformes; family Exocoetidae; genus Hirundichthys; species Hirundichthys speculiger. The sequence continues at coordinate 153,421 of JAGFBZ010002135.1, forward strand.
TGCACACACACACACACGTGCACGAGCGAGCGCGCTTGTGTGTGCGCGTCAGTTCCCAAACAAAGCCCGAGGCTTAAGACTAAATATGAAAACCTCTCCAAGCTTGCGACACATGACCACTCACCACCTGCAGCCTGTTGTGGAGGGAAAACCGGGGAGTCTTTCTCCAGCAACTTGAAATAGGAGTCAGCTATTTCCTTATCTGCTGAGAGCTAACAGCTGGAAGTTGTGCATGTGTGTGTGTGTGTGTGTGTGTGTTTAAGAGCTGCAGCCTCACATGGTCAGTATTAGACTCCTGTTTACTTTTCTGCATTCAGGAGAGTTTAAGAACTTTTCCCCCGCTCGCCGTTACACCCAAAACTTATCCCGGTCTGCTAAAAATAGGGAGATGGATCACCGGACCGGTGCAATGTCATTTTAAAAATCACATGTTTGATTGTTTTAGCCTGGAAGCCATACTGGTCTGTTCGTGGAAAGCAGAATCCAGTCCACGACTCTCTTTACCTGTCTACTCAGGTATACAACGACACCTCAGAGGAAGAGATTCCTTCACGGCCTGGAGCAGGAAGTGTAGATTTAAAATGTGAATCTTATATCTGAGAAATAACTCCTCGCCCGTTTAGACTTTCTTCCCTCTCTCTCCCAGCAGGTCTTCATCGTACAGGGATATATAAAAATCAAATGCTTCAAACATATGTCTCCCACCACAACCTCCTCTTCCTCCTCATCCTCCCTCTCCCCCTCCTTTTCTTTTCACCCACTAATTACTGTTTCCACTGGGGCTCTTTCTATCTTTAGGCCGCTCTGCTGACTGAGAAAGCATGTCTAAATGTGTATGCACAGTGTGGACACACTCTTTTTTTCTTCTTCTTTTTTTTTTTTTTTTTTTTTAGACTTAATCTGCAAGTCTAGTTTTGTATCTCTC